>JAJGOT010000060.1:1255000-1417500 GCA_022457155.1 Cladopsammia gracilis
CGTGCTGTTGCTGGACAAGAACAAACACCAGCTGAAGAAAGACCGGGGCCATTGCAAGTCGATCAATGCCTTGAAGTTACTTCTTCCAGCACTTCTTCCCAAGGTCAGGACGAAGAAGCTGTTGGCGCTGAAGAAGCAAATGCGATGAATTCAAGTAACCAAAGCGTGCAGAAAACATCAAGTAGTACCACTGAAGACCAGACGGCAAAGTTTGATGCAGAAGGTGGCGCCAATCGCCTTTTAGAGGGTAAAGGGGCGGCTAACAAAGTAAGCGACGCCACAAAGACCACACTGAGTACTAATAATGAGAGTTCAGCTGAAGAAGCGAGAAATCGTGCCGTGCTTCAAGAAGGCGGACCTTATAATATCCCAAATCCTTCTGAAATTCATCATAGAGATAAAAACGTTTACCGTGACGGTAGGGAGCCCGAGAAAGCTTCAGATAATGGTCAGACTACTTTTGCTAATCGGCAAGAGCAGATAAATGAAAACAATGCCATTGGACTAAGAGAGAGAAATATGAGTGAAAGTGGAAAAGGTTCTCCCTCTTATTTATCAGGCATTCGTACCCCAATTAACAGCGGAACGGGCACCGCGTCAACATCGAAACAGCCGCAACAACAGGCGCAGCATCTTCTAAGCTCAATGCCTAACAAGAAAGATAACCAAACATCTTTTCAAGTAAGTAATTCCCGCTGATATTATTTAGAATCCCACCATCATTATCTTCAGGCTATCGATTTGCACTTTTCTCAGAGACTTTTCCTATTACTGAACACAGCCGTTCTCATTTCTCCCAAATATCCTGGAGTGTTTGTAGTAGAAGAATAGAAAGATATGCACTTAGAACGCAAGGCGCGCTTGTAATCCCGCGCTTTAACACAACAATTTTACAGCACTCTGTGTTATATACAGAGGTGCTGCTCTTTGGAAAGCAGTGATCGCGAGGGATAGGTCCATTGCAGGAGCACACATCAGAGAACTTGAACATATTTTAAGGAACATTTTCAAACTCATTAATTATTCAAAAAGGTTATTAGCCACTCGGAGTACTCCATTTCGGTCAGGTGCATGTATCTTGAAACCCAACAAAAATACAGATCAAGACATCACCCATTAGTTAAAAAACTGATCAAGACACTTGAATTTTAATTAGCAACCTGAAGAAATGCAATAATACAGACAATTATTAATTAGCGTCTTCATCTCTGCATCTGAAGCACGTCGAAAGTTCCCAAACCTAATGAATAAAACAAGAAGAGCACGTTTCTTTAATAATTATTTAGAATATTCCCGAAAGAAAAACATGTAATACCAAACAAGCAAACAAAACTTTGTTTAATTTCCCATACCTTTTATCCTGAGCATCAAGTGGATTCAGTGCCTCGACGCCATCCATGCATTTTTGTCTTCCAAATGACGCTTCAGACCACAAACTATCCCGTACACAGTTCTGGGTGGATACCTTTCACCCGACTCTTTAGCTACTTCCATGACAAACTTCACGAGCCAGTCGTTAAGAGATACGGCGGCAAAAACGACTCGCTCCGCCATCCTTGATCTCCACCATCATGCATCAGCTACAACGAATGACCGCTAACACGAGGAAAACAACTTTCAAACTCTACAAATGTATGCAGGAAGAGAGTTGTGAAAAATGCAAAATAATGCACTCTCTGTTTCTCATTAAAACAAACGCTGCTAATTACACAGAGGATATATTTGCTTTATTGCATTGCATTTTTATGCGCGTTTGAGAATCCATATCAAAAACTCGTGCTTCGTTTTTCGTCAGGGGTTCCAAGCACCTCGAAACAATATCAATATAAGCACTCCGCCTTCGGTCCCCCCTCCGGGGGGGGGGGGGGGGAGGGGGTACTCTCTACAATGGCCTATACGAGGATGCTCCGCCCGAAAGGGGTACCTTTTTGGAGGCTGGAGGTATATGAAAGTGTCGGGATTTCACGAGTTGAAGTATATGAATGGGTAGGGATTTCACGAAAAATAGGAAAGGGTAGGGAAAACACGAGTTGAAGTATAAAAAAAGGGCGGGGAAAACTGTCATTTAAGTATTATAAAAAGCGCCCTTCAAAATATATCAAACAGACGCGCGTAAAGGCTATATGAAAGGGGTACCATTTTCAATGAAAGGTATATGAAAGGGGTACCAATTTCAATGAAAGGTATATGAAAGGGGTACCAATTTCAATGAAAGGTATATGAAAGGGGTACCATGTTCAATGAAAGGTATATGAAAGGGGTACCTTTCCCGTCAAAACGGTATATGAATGGGTAAGGGTTTGGACTTCGGGGCGAGCATCCCCGTACAAAAACTTTGTTGAGTACCCCCCGGGGCCTTCGGTGTCGTGCTTTCATCTCTTTCTCGGTGTTTGGAACCCCTGATGAAAAACTTACACTCGTTTTTGATCTATTACATGACGAATTTAATGTTTATAATTTCTATGTAACATCTATTTCCACTGTCAACTTTAGAATTAATGATTTTATTTATTATTGATTGAGTATTTATATAAGACTGTAACAGTGTATATAGTGTACAGTAGGCTTTTTATAGTAGGTTAATCTATTTTTATAAGTATTAAGAATAGTAAACTATCCAACACTGCATCCATTGTCGAACTACAATAAGATATGGGGATAAATTTGGCGACCCGACAATGGTCACAGTGCGAATGTATGGGAGGGTGGGTGGGGAAACCAATTCCGGTGTTAGCCCCCAGGACTTTCCCGTAAGAAAACCGCATCGCCTCGCACCTGCACAATCCCCGCCGCACTGCAGTTGAGCCAAAGTGATAATTTATTCATATGTACTAATCTTATATGCGTTACTTTAATGTATGCAGTGTGAATAGTAAACTATCCAACACTGCATCCATTGTCGAACCGCAATAAGATATGGGGATAAATTTGGCTCTCGTCCCTTTGTGTCATCCAGTGTCCTTCTGTTACCATACCAACGATGGACTCCTCCCCAATACTAATAACTAACTAAGGAGGCCATCGTTACAACCTGGTCGTAACTCCCCAAAACTAAACCCAAACCTAACCCGATAACCCTGGTGGGAGAGATTGTCCATCTTGACTCACATACGTTCCTTCTCATGAGGTCTCTTCCCTAGGCTGTCCGAACGTAATATATACAAACCGTTTCAACTAATTAATGTTTTCCATGTACTGGTAGGCTCTGTACCCGCGTTCGAGGCCAACCTTAACGAAGCCCTAGTTGAGATCAAAACCTTCGCCATAGGTGGCCGTAACCTGACTTGTTAGCGAGAACAGTCTGGTAAAAGTCCTTGAAGACATACCGAGGCAAATCCGTCACCGTGTCCAACGCGAAAAGTCTTCTTCAGCATCCACAAGTACCGTGCATCGTGACACACTCTCGGCTTGGTGGTCTCAGCCGTTACGGGTAGTACTAAATGAGGTAGTTTCGCATGACCAACCTTACCCACGAGCGAGATCGCACCGGTTTGCAGGCGACTTAAAAGGGTTTTCCGGACAAATTCTCCAAATTATTTACACGATACGTTACTCCTCAGTGAGTATTCAGGGCGTTGGCCGGTCGGAATCGCAACATTCCCCCTTGAACGTCCCCCTAAAGTGTCTAAAGTATGGGAATATTAACACATTATGCCGCTATCGAAGATAGCACATTCTCCTGGTTCAATAAGGGTGACAACTTCACTATTTCTGTCCAATTAACTGCATTTCTATGGAGTTCCTCTGCCACAAAAATGGTCCGGATCCCGGAACATGAATTCATCAAGCTGTCCAATAGCCTCTCCCTTTTTCTACTAGTCGAGCCATTTTCAAGCCGGTCATTTCCTGCCCTCTCACCGCTGACCCATTTCCCCCGGTATTGACCCACTGAGTCGCATTTGTGCAATCACCGGCATTATTGATGGAGGTATTAAATTGTCATGCTTTTCCCATGACCAGAATATCGCCTGAAGCGAAAAACAGACAAAAAAGCCGAAGTCAGCAGAGAGAGGACAGTCTTGACCCAGTATGACCGGGAGGGTTTTGAGGTACCCTGGTTTCAAGACTCTCGACTCCCTGTGACTACAGGCAGAAGGTACAATAGGGAAAAAGAAAACTTACAGCACTCGCGGATCAAAGGGAGAGCATGGGGGTGGATCTGAGGAAATATATAAGCATTTTAAATATTAACGTCATCTTTTCGCCATATATTTACTGTTATGTACTGGTTCCCCCATTTTGCTTCGCTAATTCTAGATCCGCCCCTTTAACACCCCAGTATGTCAACAAACAACCTATTCTAACGCTCCGCGTTTATTGCACTTATACAATCGTGAAAGAAAAATATTTCTCATGTGACAACACCGGTCCTTAATTCTGGAGTCTCATCCACTTATTGTCTCCAGCCCGACCTCGGGAGGTCCACTTTCCCACTCGCTATTTGACCGGGCGGTAAAATTCGCGTTTCTCATCCTGGTCGTCCCGAGATAAAAACCCGCGACTAATGGAGTCGTGCCATTCCGCTTGCAACATCCTGGAACTTGAGATTGTAGGTGAGACACATCGGTGAGACCTCAAACATGAAACTGTCACCACATTCAAATATCACTGAATTCTCAATACCCTCTCTCATTTTTTTTCCTTGCTGCCTCAGCCCCATTTGTTTTTTTTGTTTTCTTTTTGGTGAACTCTCAGACCATTTTTTTTCTCTTTTCCATGGTAAACTCTCACCCCATTCCTCTTCTTTCCTTTGGTGAACTCTAACCCCATTCCTCCTCTTGTCTTTGGTTAAGTCTCACCCAATTTTTTTTTTTTCCTCTTTCCCTTGGTGAACTCTTTTCCGCATTTGTTATTCCTTTGGTGAACTCTCACCCCATTTTTTTTAATTGGTGAACTCTCATCCCATTTTTTTTACTTTTCTTTGGTGAACTCTCACCCCATTTTTTTTTCGTTTCCTTGGTGAACACTCACCCCATTCTTTTTCCTTTCTTTGGTGAACTCTCACCCACATTTGTTATTCCTTTGGTGAACTCTCGCCCCATTTTTTTTCCTTGGTGAACTCTCACCCATTTTTTTCTCTTTTCCTTTTTTTCTCTTTTCCTTGGTGACCTCTCACCCCATGTTTTTTTCTCTTCTTTTCTTTGGTGAACTCACCCATTTTTTTCTTTTCCTTGGTGAACTCTCACCACATTTTTTTTATTTTCCTTGTAACCTCTCACCCCATTTTTTTCTCTTTTGGTGACCTCTCACCCCATTTTTTTCTCTTTTCCTTGGTGACATTTCACCCCATTTTTTCTCTTTTCCTTGGTGACCTCTCACCCCTCACCCCTCTCATTTTTTCTCTTTTCCTTGGTGACATTTCACCCCATTTTTTCTCTTTTCCTTGGTGACCTCTCACCCCTTCTTTGGTGAACTCTCACCCCATTTTTTTTCCTTTCCTTGGTGAACTCTCACCCATTTAATTTTTTCTCTTTTCTTTGGTGAACTCTCACCCCATTTTTTTCTCTTTTCCTTTGGTGAACTCTCACCAATTTTTTTTCTCTTTTCCTTGGTGAACTCGCACCCCATTTTTTTCCTTTGATGAACTCTCACCCTATTTTTTTTCGGTGAACTCTCACCCCATTTTATTTGATTTGTTTTGACTACACTCTGCTTTAATGGTGTAAAACACATAGCTGCGGTGAACTCACCTGTTCCACTCTACTCCTAACTCCAAAAACAAATAGCCATGCAGAGTCGCCGAGCTGCTTTTTGACACATTCATCCATTGTATTCGCAACATTATGAAGTATTCCATCCATGTCAACTACACATACCAAACCTACAACTGACAGATATGCCTTGCGATGATAAAAGGCAGCTAAAAATGTGTACACCGCCGAACATTACGTGAACATTTAAATAAGTATCCCAGACTGTACAGAATGTAGACCGCTCGTGCAGAAAGGCTCGTGACACACTGGAGCTACCTGATGAATTAATAAGCTAACACATTGACTGAATGCAAAACAAATGAAGCGTGGAACCAAAACAAGTAAACTTGTACAACGCAATAAGCAAAGTAAAACACAGAAAAAGAGGGTTGCAGCCCTTTCCCCCGCGCACAGTTCATATTTACACATATCTTTAAAAGAGAAAACAGATATACTTTATCTCTAGCTGTCCCTGTTAAGCTTGTCCCGCTGCATGTTGTACTCCTTGTCCCGATGCTGATTGAACTCCTTGTCCCGCGTCTGGTTGAACTCTCTGAGCTGCATTTCCCGCAGCAGGATGAACTCCTTGAACTCCTTGTTCCGCGGCTGGTAGAACTCTTTGAGGTCTCTGTCTCACGGCTGGTTGAACAACCTGAGCCGCATGTCCCACGGCTGGTTGAATTCCTCGTGCTCCTTGTTCCGCGGCTGGCTGAACTCCCTGAACTGCTTGGCCCACTGCATGTTGAACTCCTTGACCTCCTCGTCCAGGTACTGGATATTATACATCTGCTATCAGAAAATAGAAGAGGGGAACGAAGAGGCAAAAGAAATCCTTCGACGCGTCAGCGCACAACCACGCCGCACTGCAGCTGAGCCAAAGTGATAATTTATTCATACGTACTAATCTTGTATGCGTTACTTTAATGTATGCAGTGTGAATAGTAGAGGGTTCTTTTTAATTTATTTAGTCACGTCCTCATAAGCTTATAGCTTTTATTATAATCGTGTATAAATAACGTTAACTGATTGATTGATTGATTGATTGGGCTGATTGATCAGGTTGTGCGAACACTGCTCAGTAAAGTGAAGGTTATTGTTCACTGAATGTATTAATTAATGCCCATTCAGATTTCAAATGAAGGATCACGTGGTGTGGTCACCAGACAGATGTCCAACAAACGTAATCAGCAATCCAACTCGCCTACTGGCTCATCAGCAACCGGATTTAAAACTGAAACTGTGTCACAGCATCCGCTAGGTGAGCCAGGAAAAGACGGCAGAGGCAGAAACGAGGTAACGGCAAATTTTAAAAGCATGTAATGACGTTATTACAGGTAGGGCACCATACAATCTGCTTATATCATTTTTCATTTTCATAGAATTACTATTTCCTGTCTATCAAAAGTTCCTATAAACATGAATTGTTTAGGATATAAAAATATAAAATGATATCAACCATGAAAAAAGGGGAGAAAGAATTGAAAACGCCATTTTGGCTAGATTATAATTTCCTTTTCCCTCTTCCCTTCATGTCTGAGTCTACAATTTGCGTTTAAATGAGAGGAGGTGTTTATCATAATAAATAGGCCTATTTAGGTATTAATGTAGTTTTGTCCCGACGTACATAAGTAGCCGTCGGATCAGTTGAACGTTTAAGTAATGCTCCACATAAGAACGATAGCAAACTTCATTGTTCTGCGGCATAATGGCTCTTCCCACATAGAATATCTTTGATTTCAAGAATAGAGGAGGAGCTGATGGTTAATAATTATATTTCATTATAAAAATAAAGAAAATCCATTTGCGTCAAATAAATTTTAGGAAATGTTCGTGCTTAACCAAATCAAAATAGCAGAAGACAAGAGCTAATAATTTTGCCTTTTTGATGAATTTCCCCAAATACAATATCTTTTAAAAATTGCATGTTGTGCGATTGGGTCTCCAATTACTTAATACCTTAAAAAAAATAGACAAAATGCACCTTGAACCTTAACTTTTTAGCGGTTTTTGAGTCTAGGTCAATGAGATCACTAGTTGTAACAATGAAAAAAGTTGACATTCCATCGTGCATGGCCGTTGGCGCTATCCTTCTTATGCGGATCATTACTTAACTATAAATTTTTCCTTCTATAAATTCATGTGGTGGCACTGCATCTTTCTGGATCGTTTTGCTGGTAGAATGCACATGCAATAAGAAGCTGACTGTAGTAATGCTGATTAATGATATTTTATTGTACAAGATGGGTGCAGAGGAGAGCGGGAAGTGTTATAGGAAGAGTGATACGCAACAAGAAGAAATTACGGGGAACCGGAAGAGCAAGGGAGAAAAGGAGAAAAGCAATGCGAAAAAGCAACCTTCGACGTAAGTAAAAGAGAAGGAAGAAAAGGAACAACTGCTCAATTTGTTCCCACCATTATAATTTTCTGGCCAGAAATAGTTTATTATTTTACTGATTGCTCGTCCATGGAAGTAAAACAAAATTCGTTGACATCTAATAGAACGCCAAATTGCTTACATTTACTACACTTATTTCCGACATTAATCCCTTTTGGTGAATTCGCCGTTACTGTGTCTATTTGAAACTTTTCACAAGCCAAAATGTTTCCGGGCATTGGGTGACTTGTTTCTTGAGAGCTTTTTATCCTGAAGATGTTTGTTAAGAACATAACTTTTTATGTGTCTGATCGTTTCACAGAACAGAACCGCCTCCCACCTCCCAGCAAGTTTCACCACATGCTGGCGTTACGGTTGTGTTCCACGTTTTACTGTCATCGAATTTTAAAATGACAGAGGAAAGTTTCTTCATACGAGCACATGGAGTAGATCTGGGTGACTTTCGACAAAACTGTGTCGACATGACTGCAGTAGAGTAAGTACTCTCTATTAACAAAACGTTTTACCATGTGCGCAGTAGACTTGTGGCTGACTCGTCCCCAGTCGTCTCATTTGTCAATACTATTGATTTGCAAGAAGCGGGGGTTTGCCGTGTTATCCCTTGCACCGCCTTGTCACCGAAGAGAGCAACTCGGGACGAGTCATGTCTTGTGGTTAGCGCGTTGAATTTCTCTTGATGTTCGGCTTTGGCAAGAAGTCCACACGTTGTTTCTCTCCATCTAAGTGTATATTTGGGTACTGGCGATGGACTAGTACCCCATCCGGGGAGGAGGAGAGGGGGTAGCAAGTCTATGGAGTGTGTGACTTTTTTACCATGCTGTTTTCACTTTTGAGCCATATTGACGTTTTATAGTTGCAGATATCTTTGTAGCCTGGGACAGTATTGTACTAGAACAATTTGTTTTTCGGAATCGGTTGGCTAGTGGATACACTGGAAAGTTATCCGACTGAATAGATGAAAAATAGGCTTCTTTGACGGACCAAATTCAGATTAGATAGACACAAGGCGATATACGGAGCTGTGGAATTCATCTCTGAATGTTTCTGCCAATCATTTCTTTCTGAGCTTTTACCCTTAGAAGTTTAAACTTAACATTTTAATGAAGAGATTGCTTAGGTAAACTTTGACAGCCTCCGTCGTTTTTATCTCGTTAATGCGCATGCGCATTAAGCGAGATTTCGAAATAGGCCATTTGCACGATGGCGTCATTTGACTACAACTACCAGAATTCATTTCGTTTTTCCTTTCTTATTTAAATTTTGTAATCCCAGTGCGGTTTAAATAACAATAGCCCTAATTTGCACTACAAAACAAAAAAACTGAAGTATTCTGGTAGTTGTAGTCATATGACGTCATCGTGCAAATGGCCTATTGAGTACGAAAAAGGGGCAAAAGTTGTTAACAAAATTTTGTGGACTTTTGTCCGGGGGGGTTTCTTCTTCCTTCTTTATAGAAGCTATATTAGGGCATTGAGGATATGGTTGGTTAAACCGGTTAGGATTTCAAGAAGGGCGTCACATACTGCCACTAAAATTTTTGGGGAGCACCCCCGGACCTATTGTTAATTTCCCAAGGGTATTGGGATGTCAGAACTTGTCATGAACTTGTCATATCTCACATTACGTTACCGCAAAGGTATTTAGTCCTTCTTTAAGTTTCGATATCTCACGTTACCTATCAGTTTCAATCATTTGTCGTAAAGCCATTGAAGCTGCTTTAGAAGGGATGCGTTTTCTTGGGAAACGCAGTTTGAGAATTTCACGGTGTATTTTTACGAATGGAGACGTTTTAAGAAAGTTAAATGGGACAGGAAAGTTTGTGTTTTAATATGAGAGATATGGCAGAGCAAAATAGCATGAACTTTGCGTTTTTGAGGAGCACCCCCAGACCTATTGTTAATTTCCCTAGGGTATTGGGATGTCATGAACTTGTCATAATTATCTCACGCTACGTCACCACAAAGGTATTAGAGTTCTTATTTAGTTTCGATATCTCACGTTACCTACGGTATCAATAATCTTTCAAATTTCAAATCATTGCCATTAATAGATTTAGGTACATGGTAGAATGTATTGACGGTGATAAAAATTGCGCTTTGATTATGCAATAGTATGCAAGGGACCTCGTGATTTTGCAGACTTAGTCAAACTATTTCTTGTTTGCTACAATTTTCTCTACAGTTCTATTCGTATACAAGTAAAATTTTGTTGTTGACAAAGCAAGCATTTTAACAATCATTTTATAAGCGATCTGAGCGTTTCAATTCAAGACAGACATTGCAACTTATTATTACGGACTTAATTGAGAAGATATTATTTGAGTGCCAATAATGGACCGCAAATGATCCCGGACCCCAAATGATCCCCATAGATGACCGCAAATGATCCCGCTCATAAATAATAATGGAATGGTGTGGATTTTTTTTTACTAGAGCTGTGCATATATATCTAGTTTATGCCTAAGCCTGGATTTCTACTGTCGCGTATTTTTTACGTGCGTAAATATAATAAGAAATGATGTATGAACAGCTTGTACAAAAGTTTACGCGAGTTGTTCATACATCATCTCTTATTTTTATTTACGCTCGTAAAAATTACGCGAAATTGTTTATTCCATGCGATGAATGACCAAATAATTTGCCTGGGGATGGTATCCCAGAGCGTCTCAGAATTACGCTCTAGCCTGGTTAATTATCTCAGACTAAACCCAACCACACCAGACGGAGCTCATTTCAGAGATTTTGTCAATCATGGCGCATGGAAGACCTATCTACGAAGAATGGCAAAGGATGGATAGTGGGGGACTGGATTGCATTGTTGGGACTGATCAACATGTTAAATATCCCGGTGGCGATAGTCTCAAGTTTAGGAGAGGCAGGATTAAAAGTCATTCATTCAGCTGGGTATGAAGATGACGACAACGATAAAAGCAACAGAGGTATGGCGTTACTTAGCCATGAAGCTGAGCTACATTATCACAGTCTGGAACCAATAGATCTTTCCGCTTCTAAGAGTCCGCGACGTTCCAGTGTGCGACCGAACAGTTAAAAAACAAGTACGGCGAGGGAAAAGTTTATACGGAGGAGATTTGTCCAGTAACTGTGGAAAAAAGTTTCAATGTTACACCCAAGGCGTCTTTGACAGTGGTGGAGCATTGCAGGTCTATTCCAATGACTGTTTTTTTGTGATGTTTGCTTAATGCATGAACTTTTTTTGAGCCTAGTAGGTGAACATAAAGGGGACGAGCAGACCTGGAAGAAAACTAATTAGCCTGTAACATTGCGTTATGTTCCTGGTAATGTTTTTTCCTTTGAAATACCAAATGTATGGTTTGACTAAATGGATGTCCAGTTTATAAGTAAGGATATGCGACGTATGTTGCGTGGGCATCAATAGAATCTGCTCACAATTTTATGATTTCAAATAAAACGAATTACGTTTTTGTTGATTGAGAGTGAATCCAATAGTGTCGTAACGAAATTCTTTAGCCTCGATAAAAAAATGTAAACCCTGATTTGTGAGGTCAAAATATGGCTTTAGAAATACTTGTGACAAAAGCTCAACTACCACGTCATTCCCCTATCAACTCCATTCCATTATCCACACCATTATATATAAATCCAGGCTTAGGCATAAACTAGATGTATATGCACAGCTCTAGTAAAAAAAAATCCACACCATTCCATTATTATTTATGAGCGAGATATTTGCGGTCCTCTATGGGGATCATTTGCGGTCCGGGATCATTTGCGGTCCAATTTGGGGATCATTTGCGGTCCGGGATCATTTGCGGAGCTGTACAGATCACCAGAATTCAGAACACAAAGAATGACTTTGAAATAAATGAGTGCCAAAAATCAAAGGTCACAGAGTATGTATACCAGGAGTCTAGGATCTACTCTAACTGCAGAGAGGAAGAGAATAGCCTGCGAACAGGCTCCTGGTTCGGAGGGGCGCTATTTTCCGGCGCTATTTTACTGGAAGCCTGTCCGCAGGCTAGGAAGAGATGGGCCTTGGGAACGAGGTTGGTAGAAGTTTCAATAAGAAATAGATCATTAAAACAGACCGTCCTGTGTTGATATGGACGATATGGTCAATAATGTTTAACTTTTATTGGTAAATTGCACAACTTTCTGAAGTTGCTGTCTATTTTTAGTGTTTATTGTGTCGCTGTCGTAATTAGTCGTATTTTTCCAGTTGAAGCGGAATCGAGTCGCTTGTCGCTGTTCTGTTCAGAACGTCAGTGGAACGTCTCGTGTCGGCAGTTTTCGGGGCCATGTCGCTTGTCGCTTTTACCCCTTGGAAGGCCTCTTTGAGCCGAGATGTTTTGAAAACAGCTTCGCATTTCAATTGGCTATAAAAGGAAACGAAACCTAATCACCAGCTCTATTCCTACAAGATACACCATTCTGCCTGAAGGTACACATTTGTTGAGTCAACGGAAAAAGCGACAAGTAAAAGATTTTCATTTGCCTTTTTTACAATAGTCTACCTTAAAAATATAATGAAGTCTTTAGAGAAAACATTCCTCTTTTTAGAGATTACAATGGGAGGGGGGTCACGATCCCGTTTCACGCACTTTTTTATGAATTTCACGCGTCACATATTCGTTAAATTCTTTAGTCTGGTTCCTTACAAGGATATTAGTTACTAAATTTACGAATCACGTTTCCATTTTACTAACTTTCACGTTTCACGCACAGATTTTTTCCCTGATCACGCGTCATGCATAGACCCTTCGCCACCCTCTTTTTAGTGAACTTATTCACATGCACAAAGTTCTTGTTTTGTCTCATACATCCACATATACAATGCATATATGAATTGGCTGTTTAAAAACATTGCCAGTAAATCAATTTTAATCCTAAATGAAAATCGTTGCAATATGTTTTAGTTCTGTTTAAATATCAATAAATAAAGCTAATAGTACATTTTTTTAACCTTCGTTCATCTTTCCCAAATTTCGATTGATAAGAAAATTGCCATTGTAATGCCATACAAGTCATTGCTCATGACTTTTATTGATTTGGTGGCTTCTAAAAGAGCCCTTAAGTCCTCTATGACTGCAATGTCTAACTCCATGATTAGACCTACAGGTATTTTCAATCTTTTTCTCAATGTTCTCTATCCTGCCAATACCCATATCCAGTTGACTGGTGCGACTCGCATTTTGTCCTTCTGCTTTACTGAATAAATACAGGCAGCAAGTCGCCTCGTCTTACCCCACCCGATGTAGCCACAAAGCCATTGTATACTACATCTGTATGCTATACCTCGTATAAAAACGAAACAGATAATTCGTAAACAAGTTATATTATATATATAACGCAACTGTCAGAAACAAAACACGCGCGAAGACATACAGGTGAAACCCATTCGTGTCCATTCAGAAGTGTTGCTACTTTACCCGCTAAAAATTAACATCAACTTCAATAGACCATTTAGCAACTTTACACATATTACCTGTCACATCTTGACTATATTTACCTATCAAAGGCACCCAACTTTTCCAATTCTTGTTGTTGTTGTTTTTTTTTAATTACCTTACGTTCTCTCGCATTAACGAGATGGCTTTAAGAGCCCTTTGATTAAAATACTGCTTCTTTTCTCCAGATGTAGAGAGGACAAAAGCAAAGACAAAGATAAACTTATGCTTTTTCGTGGCCAGTTCACAATAAGCCTCGATAGAGCTCGAAAAGGCACTTTCTATAAGTACGTGGTAGTTAAAAAAGGTCACGTTTACTGGGAAGATTTACCAGAGTTTCTATCTGCAACCTACAACAGCATCGTCAATCGCGCTCTCAAAATTCCTGACAAACATATCATATCTGGTGGTAAGTGGGTCATTTCTAGCTATATGTTAGGCCGCTTCCAGACGTGGTACTCTGGAACGGTGCGTGGGCTTGGGAACATATCTTGTTGCGAACGGCGCGGTCGCTAGTCTTCGCATGATTTGCTGGGTGCCCGCACTTTCGCATTTTAGTAGATAACACACAAGATTCTCGACCTAACATTTCATAGCAGCAAGATGCACTGCCCATGATGTAATCTATATATTATGTCTATAGAAAAAAAGTCCCGGTCTGTAAAGGAATATTAAAGGATCTAGGACTACCCGATTGCAAGTTGAATATTTACATTAAAGTGTCTATAAAATGTTTTTTTTTCTACGTTTTTCTGTAGCTTATTATGTCCAAAGAACGAAAATATAGTTATTTCCCGAGGAAAAGAAGGAAAATCGTTTTTTAGCCGCTCAAAGATGCGTCACTTCGGTTGAAAAGTGGCTCCAATTTTTGGAGAGCCTGGGGCGAGTGGGAGTGAGTGACGACGTAAATTAGGTAGAAACGTTGACACATTGGTTGGTTTACGCTAAATCCTTGGAATCCTTTGGCGTGATGGTCATTTTTCCCAACGTTTTTGGCCGTACAAAAGTCAGACAGCGCCTAATCTGTTTCTTTACAATCACCTGAAGGTGAAGAGGATTAGTTTCGGATCACTCTTGCCGATCAAATGAAATGATCGTGTCCACTTTGCTTTATTTGCCGTAGCGAGGCGAACCGACTGTGCCTCTTTTAGTAAAGGAAGTGAACATGAATAAGACGGACTTAAATTAGATTATTTAACGTGAAATGTATACATTTTTAGTAGCTTAGCGTCACAGTGGCTCGTCAGTTGAGTTGAAAGGTTATTAAACGCAGAGGCGTTATTATTATTTTTTTAGTGGCTCGGTGACTAGCATTTATCGAACGCGAATGATATATTTGTAGTACAAACAATGTGCATTACATGATATTAGCGACTCGGCCGGTCTCCTCTGCCGATTCTGAAGTTCATTGATCGCGCGTGGAGGTTGTGAGCTTATTTTATTGGCTTGGCAGTTCGCCAGTCTACTTAGTTAAAGTTTTCTTTTCATTACGAAGGATAAAGCTGCTTGGCGTCTTCTTGATAGTTGAAAATTTCTAATATGTAAGGGCTATTCAACTGGACGGAGGGGATATGTGATATATTCCCCTGCTCGTGGTGTAAAAAAAAAACAGCATTGTCATTAGAATTGTAGAATAGCTCATATTTTTCTTGTGCTGCACACAAGACACACAAGTCCTTTCAAACATTTCTTATCAGTAGTGGATCATCCTACCGTAACTAAAGTTTAACTTAAGTAAGGCCCCGTCCACACTAATCCGTTTTCAAACGAAAACGGAGCCGTTTTGCTTCGTTTTCAAAAAGATTTGCGTCCACACTTATCGTTTTCGTATCGTTTTCGCCCGTCCACATTACAACGCTAGGGCTCGAAATTAACTTTTTCGTTCAGGAGCCAACTGGCAACTAATGGGAAAATTTTGGTTGCCAGATCGTAAATTTTGGTCGCCAATTTTATTCAATATGTATCTTATATAAAACACACTAGAAAGCTAGAAAAAAAAAAAAAAACAGGAAAGACTTACGAAAGTTAGCTACCAGTGTTCACAGCTGACATGTCTTTAGCGATGGTTTGTTCTTAGTTTTTCGAGATGCCGGTAAGCACAAAACGTTCCGAGTTCATAGTTTTCATAACTAGACAAACAAGGGTCCTTTTCCCTTGCTTTTACCTCTCCACAACATACCGTGAACACCAGCGTATATCAATTAAAGCCGCACTCGCAGATAAGCCGCACCCCGAGTTTGAAGCTCAAATTTTGGGGGAAAAAGTTTTTTTTAAAATAAAAACGTAAGTCTGAGAATTGGCTCTGAGAAACGTGAGCTATAATTTGCTTCTATCCACCGAATCATCCTGTATCGAAAAAAAAACCCACACTTTCGATCGCAGCTACGTTCGTTTGCCCGCTGTTCGTTCAGGCCACAACAAGCTTTAAGCATTGAAAAACGTATGAAGTTCCTCGAAGCAAGATTTTATCCCAGAAAGCTCTTCTTTTTCTACTAAAGCGGCTTCTGAGTATCCCTTAATTAGTATCCCTGTTTTGAGTAGCAAACCGCTAAAAAATGCACGGAAATAACGACTTAACTTCTCCGCTAAACACTGACCAGCAAAAGATCCAAACTTTTAAAGTGTTTACCGAGCTGACGGCTGTGTAGCCGCGCGAAAAACAAGGCCTCAAAGATCCCGGTTGTTGATGACGTCGTACGCGCATGTTTTGCGAAGTCATACGCGCCCGCGAGCTAGCCCAAAGCGTACGGCGGGCGTACGGCGGGCGTACGGCGGCGGGCACACTACGCGCCCGCGAAACATTCCGCTAGCCATGACCATGAAAAATGACGGGTATAGGTTCCTATAAGTATGGGGCTTCGCCGCGGGCCTTCGGCCCGCGAGTGCTCCGCTAATAATGCATTAATAATAATGTAATAATGAAACAAGATTGCATGTATATGAATTCGATTAAATTCCGATTAAATTAATATAAAGTATAAATCGTGCAATGGAGTGCACGGCATCACACTGGAAGAGCTCGTTCATTACGCTAAGCGAATCCACTCATTAAAAACTACGAAGATAATGTCATTAAATACACATTAGCAGGGGCGGATCCAGGGGGGTGGATTGGGTGGCTAGCCACCCCCGTTCAGACCAGTGCCGGCAGGGGTTTCATTAAAGGCCGGACACCGGGCAAATTGATTAGCTGTGAATACGATTTTGCCCGGCTGCTTTGAACATCTAAACCTTATTTTTTTCAACTAAAAAAAACAACGAAGTTATTGCTTATTTACCTCCCGTTGGTCCCTGTACGGAAGAAACGTGACAAACAACTAAAATCGCCCCAAAATGCATTGCCAGCTTAGTGCTCTGCATTATGTTCTGCATGATGTCACTGAGTTCCAAACAAGTTTCCACGTGTGTTATGGCGACAGGAAAAATGTCAGAAAGGTCGAATAAACAATATTCTTGTATTCAACTTGATAACTTGATGTCCATGACTACAGATATCTGTATTCAGTTGGTTAAACAAACAAAATACAATGTTTCAAGCAACAGTAAGACGCTTAAGTTCGTGCTTCAAAATGCAGGAAAATGCATCTCCGGGAGACTAAAATTTAAAATTTTTCCCGGGGGAGCATGCCCCCGGACCCCCCCCCCTACAGGGGAAGGGCCTTCGGCCCTTCCAATCATGTACCCACCTGCTCAAACTCATTGCCCTCCTGTTCAAAATCGTAATGGACCTTAGTGAAATCCCTGCATCGGTTTTAACAGTTTTCTTTTTACTTGCAACAATAAAAAAAATATATATATATATATATATATATATATATATATATATATATATATATATATATATATATATATATATAGACTTAGGCATATACCCGTAGCCACCCTCCATAAAAAAATTCTGGATCCGCCCCTGCATTAGCTATGATGTTATTATGTGACTTTTATGAACACTATGAGGTTAATATATTTCATTATTTTATTCACCATGTCTCTCCCTTGTCTCTCTTAGCATTGTTATAGTAAATGTAATGGTATTTTCACCATTCTTTTTTTTAAAGGGAAGTGGAATCAATTTGATGGAGTGGCTTACGTGTACGGTGACCAAGGCATTATGTCCAGAGTTATGGGTTACTTCTCAAGGGACAAAACAGCAGAGTATCGCACGAAAGCGTTACTTTGTTTCCTGCCAAAATGGAAAGGTTTTGTTGTCAACGAAGCAACTGAACAAATGAATGCCACAGAGGCTTTTTTTAAACTACAAAACGTCGTTGAATGCTTGTCTAACGTTTGGACAGAAGAATCGGGTTACTATTCGTTAAACAAACCCACCAATTTTGATGTCCGAAAGGTAATTTGTTATATTCTTTGCACAGGGTGTTAAGATTATTGAATCACTTCTGTTATGCTCAACGAAAGACTACATACGAAAGATGTAATGTTCAGCATGTCACGAGCATGGGACAACATAAAATCTGAGTCCCCGACGGGAATCAACCCCATGACCTTTCGGAAACTGGAAAAACTACACAGTTTCAAGGTCTTAGTTAAAGTGCCCATAACGTTTAATTTTTTATTTTCTCATCTGAATGTAAACATCACACAAGGAACCTCGGCAAAACAATTTCACGCTTTGCACAAAACGCGATTTTTTTATGAATATTTCAAATCTTCAAAATCCTATTGTTTTGGCGGTATACCCGTCCCGCTGTTAAGAAGGCCAAAGGACTCACATGTTCCTTAATCTACGTCACAATTCCTTTGTTTGAAGTTACTTGTTCCTTTGTTTGAAGTCACGTGTTCCTTAATGTACGTCACGGATCCTTGTTAACCAAGAGGGACCGAGAAGAGACTAATGCGAATGGTGTGCCAAAATGGCGGCAAATTTGAACGTTTTAAAAAAAATCTAAAAAAATCGCATTTTAATTTAATCGCAAAATTTTTTCACGGAAGTTCTTGTAGTAATGTCTAGTTTCAGATAAAAAAAAAATAAAAAAAATAGGTTATGGGCACTTTAATAGAATATTCGTTACAGCTGTTATTTTTTTCGATAGACATATCAGTTTCTCGCACCCTTAAAAACATACATACGTTGGACTGATTTTTAGGCATTAATTGACCATTTGAAACCAAAGATTTCTGCAAATATTGCTGCCTTGGCTAACTGTATGGTGGGATCAAGCCTCCACACGTCCGCAATAGTTTCATCGTTAGCCATAGTTGCGCTGGTTAAAACGTACGCCATCAAATTGCAAAGAGAAGAGCTGATCTCATTGCTGAGTTGTCTTGCGCTTGAAGCTGACCCAACTGAGAAGAAATGTTCTGCTTACGAGAGAGTTCTGGCTGAATTTAGCCACGATTTCAGAAAGTAAGTGTTCATATTTACTGTCTTTGACCATCGAGTAACCCTTCTTGCTGCCTTTCACGCCGAATGGTGCAGGGAACAGCAACAAAATCCGCCCAAGCCTATTCCGTCATAATCTATGCAATTCTTAACTCTTTTCACGTAATGTTTAAGCAAATTTGTTGGGTGGCCGCTAATGAGCCACCACTCTTTGTGAAATTTTGAGTCTTTAAAACAGCATTGCAAGAAGAGTATCTGGTATATCGGGCTTAAATTTCCAGAGAAAGCCAATTGATCTATGTCCTTTCCATTTTCGGAGTCGATGTTTTGTACCTCGATCAGAGAATGAGTCGCATATGCTAATGAAGCAATAGTTGTAGACAAAGATTCGCCTTTACATCCCAAGCGTCTCCTGGTCATAATAGGAGCACCATACTTACAGAACGGGAAAATAATCCATGGGAGTCGTTTTAGATGGTCACGCCATGGCGTCATGTAGGTACGCATCATGTAGTCCTGTTTGCAACATTTATGAATACTACCTCGTGTTTGAGATGCTCGGATTCAAAACTTTTCTTTTTTTGGCATTCCTTGTCAGGCTGCGAAAGTTTTGGTCCCAAAATTTGTAACGTTATTCTATTTTGTCACCACTGCCACAGGGATCCCATGAGATTGCATCACGCATGCGCAAGTCAGTGCTCATCGCTTTACGCTGTCGGTAAGCAGCTAAAACTTTTGCTGAATGAAATTTGAAAGATTTTCTTTCGCACCTCGTTCAAATTCGCTTTAATAGCATTAACTGAAAGAAAGAATAATCGACTAAAGGAATATGAGCGCTGACGACACGGGAAAATCAGATTCCAGTGCAGACTCCGCCAGGATCGAGGAGGAAAACAGCTCGACCGACATGGCGGGAGTTTTGGAGGCTTACAAAGCTCACTCACACAACTTGTCGAGGCTTCGAAAGTCCAAACCAAAGCTTTAAATAGCCTCAGAGAGGATATTATTCTGCAACCGATCCAGAAGAGGACGAGGAAGAGGATATGGTTGGACAGTCCAATTTACTCAACTTAAGGTTACAGTGTACGTACCTTCAGATCGAAAATTCATTGAATTTTTTTTTTGGTGTCAAAATAAAGTTTACAGAATGAACTTTCATCCAAAAAAAAAATATTGAAAAATAGTGAAAATTGACGGAGAAATGACGGTATAACTTTTGTGGGCGGAGTTTGTTTATGAAGCGATATGTTTTTTTAAGCGCTGTTTTCTCAAAGTAAATTTCTCGCTTGTTGCGGACACTTTAAACAGCTACAGCTCAAAGGGAATTTGTTCGATTTTCCTCAAATTTGGACAGAAGCTAGGCTAACATATTTCCGAAAACGTTTTCGTCAAGAGCCATTTCCGTGCGATCATTCCAATTTTTTCCTCCCTTTTTCGAAAACTTCTGTAACTTTTCACTGCAATTGAATATGGGAAATCGCCGACACATTTTTTTAGCGCTTCGTGCTCGGAAACCCGAGAACAAATCAAATTAGCAAAGTACAATAATCGCTTTGAGTTATAGCGTTTTAAAGCTGATTCGGACGTTCGAATTTAGACATCGTAAAAAATTTCGACAATTCATTTTATTACCAAATGGTTTCCATATTTAGATAGCCAGCTCTATAAGGTTTAATTTGATATCTGGGATTAGGTATATTAAGTGTGATCTTAAGACGCTAGAGCTGTTATTCTGGAGACATCCCCGAAGGTACACTGTAACCTTAACCACGGCCACAAATCAACTGCTCGACTCGAGCAACGTCCAAAGTCCAAAGTCCTCTCCTTCCACTTCGCGCTCTGACTCTCGACAGCCTGACTCAGGCACTATTATCGAACAACAAAAAATCCTCTGACATTAAGGGGAAAATTGCCTCTCTTGTTGACAATATTCTGACTGGAGAACTGTCACAAGGCTCATTGAAGGAGAGAGGCGAGAAGTATCTGCCGCCTGCAAATTGCAAGTATATCACCCCAACCTTGGTGAACGAAGAAATTTGGGACGTACTGACTAGAAAGAACAGACCAGTAGAGCTGGCTTTCCAACGTGTGCAGGAACCGATAATTCATGAGTTATCCTTTCTCACAATACTAGCCGACCTGCTTTTCTAAGATATTCAGAGTGCGAAGACTGTGAACGCACGGGAAACCCTAACACACGTGATGGACAGCATTGCGCTCTTTGGACATGCTAACTGGAAGCTTAACTTGAAACGCAGAGAACTCATTAAGCCAGATCTTAACCCACCTTACACTAGACGGTAAACTAGGTCCAAACACCTTAAAGAAATGTCCGAAGTAAAACGAGCCAGACAACAAATGCAAAAAGCGACCAGTGGGTCAAAGCCTCGTCTTTTAAGGCTCCACGGTCTAAACCTTATGACCGACCACAAAATGCTCATTTCAGTGCCTTCAAGCGCTGTCCTTTTTTTAGGACATGGCCGAGCCTCCAATCAGACAAAGGCGAACAATCACAAGAAATCACCCAAGACACACTAGAACAACAGGTAAGGGAAACAGTTCCCACTAGACTGGTGAGCAGTAGTATTAATTTTAATTAGAGGACCTACACAGAAGGGTTGAACTTTTTAGAGCAGGTCAGGTGAAATACCATTTAGCATCTTGGGAATCATTGACTAATGACCCAGTTATTTTGGATGCCATAAAGCATCATCATATAGAGTTTGAGGGTGACTACCCGACACAGAAGGTCAGGCCTAACAAAATTCATTTCTCACCAGCTGAAATCACTATTATTGATGCAGAAATTGCTAAGTTTGTGAGTAAAGAAATTCTTACACTGGCCAACTATACACATGATGGGTTTATTTCAAATATTTTCATTCGCCCAAAAGAGGATGGTACTTACAGGATGATCCTTACTTTAAAACCACTTAATGAATTTGTCAATTACCACCATTTTAAAATGGACACATTCCGTACCGTCCACAAGTTTATCCGAGGCTGGATGCTTTATGGCATCTGTAGATCTCAAAGATGCCTACTACTCCATTCCCATAGCAACGGAGGACAGGAAATTCCTCATGTTTGAATGATAAGGGAAATACTACCAATTTACACTAATGGCTTGATATCTGCTCCAAGGATTTTCACTAAAATCCTCAAGCCCTTTTATGCCCGTTTACGTTCTATTGGGCATGCATGTATGGGGCATATTGACGACTCCTTACTCACTGGTCAGAGTTTTAACTCTTGCCAAGCAAATGTAGTAGATACTGTTAATCTTTTTACCGACCTTGGCTTCACTATCCACCCTGTGAAGTCTGTGTTTCAACCCCAGCAAAAATAGATTTTCTGGGTTTTGTACTGGACGGTCTCACTGTGACAGTAACCCTCACGGAGGCTAAAGCTATGAAGGTAAGATCTGCTTGTAATAGTTTGCTCCTTCACAGGACAGTCCCCATCCGTCCTGTCGCTCAGGTCGTAGGCTTTCTTGTATCTAGCTTTCCAGCAGTGAAATTTGCTGAAATGCACTATAGGCATTCCGTGAAAACAAGGGAAACTGTGACTCCACTATGACTCTGTCTTCCCATTCTAGGACAGAATTGACCTGGTGGGTGAATAATGTCCTTACAGCATCTAAAGCCATCATCCATGGCAACCCTGACCTTATTCTCACTACTGACGCCTAAACCCTGGGTTGGGGAGCAGTCTGTGGAAATATCTCCACTGGGGCCCTTGGAGGCTTGAGGAACAAAACAACCACATAAACTCTCTTGAAATGAAAGCTGTACTATTGGGCTTGAAATCCCTTTGTAGTGCTTTCAGTGAGAAACACATACTTGTTCAGTCTTATAACACCACTACTGTGGCATACAGTATTGCAATGCGGGGTATTAAATCGATGCCATGCAACGATATGGCCACCAGCATATGGGAAAGGTATATAAACCGCAACATCTGGCTCAGTACCACCCATATCCCTGGGTCTGAAAACATTCAAGCTGACAAGGAATCTAGAGCAATCAGGGAATTTACAGAATGGTCATTGTCTCAAAAGGTTTTTAATGTTATACAGGAGTGCTGGGGCAAGTTTGGCATTGACTTGTTTGCCTCTAGACTCAACTTTAAAGTCCCTAAATATGTCTCGTGGAGACCTGACCCTGGGGCACAGTTTATTAATGCTTTTTTCATGGACTGGAAACCTCATTACTTTTATGCCTTCCCCCTTTCAGCATCATTGCCAACTGCCTACAGAAGATCGAACAAGACCAATCTTAAGGTCTCCTCATTGTTCTGCTCTGGACAACACAACCATGGTTCACGTTCTACTGAACCTCCTTACGGATCACCCTCTGTTACTTCCCCAGTCGGACACTCTTCTAGTCCAGCCCCACAGCAATGCAGTTCACCCTCTCAGCCAACGGTTACAATTGATTGCTTGCAAAGTATCAGGGAGTCTTTCAACCACAGAGCTATTTCGAGCAAAGCTACCAATATTATCTTGCAGTCCTGGTCAACTGGTAGTGGCATAACTTTTGTTCTAAATGGGGCGTTAATTCATACAACCCGCCTCTAAATATGGTGCTGGACTTCTTAGTCAGTTTGCATGAACAAGGATTATCATACACAATTATAAACACTCAAGAAGTGGTCTATCTTCTGTCATTCTTCCCAACGACAATGTGAACATCGGGAGCCATCCCATCGTTTCCCGATTCATGAAAGGCATCTATAAGAACAATCTGCCTGTACCACGGTACCGTACTACATGGGATGTAAACCCAGGCCTTTCTTACTTGTCATCATTACTCAAGCCAACTGAATCAAGTTTAAAATCCTTGACACTAAAACTGACAATGTTAATTGCACTTGTCTCTGCACAAAGAGGACAAAACATCCACCTACTAGTAGACACCCAGTTTATGAAAGAAGGGCCTACATTCTTTGAGTTTGCTTTGCCAGAGCACATAAAGCAAAGTAGACCAGGATATAAGCTGCCTTCAGTGCTTTTACAAGCCTACCCTGCAGATCAATCTCTGTGTTTTTACTCACATGAAAGAATATCTCCGGAGAACACAACAATTTAGAGGTACTGAAACAAAACTTTTTCTTAGCCACGTGAAACTGCATCACCCTGCCTCAAAAGATACCATGCATATCAAAGTGGACTCGTTCTGTAAAGGCAGATGCTGGTGTTGATGTTATATTTTTAGCACCTTCAAACCTCACAGTATCAGGGCAGCAGCAGCATCAAAAGCTAAAAATGCATCTGTTCCAATCAAGGAAATTATGGATACTGCTGGTTTGTCTTCACAAAGGACATTTGATCGATTTTACAACAAGCCCTTCCAAAGGAATGATGGCTTTGCCATATCGGTTTAACCATTGACTAGTTAGAATTGCACTTAAAACCCTGACTGTGGGTGCTGACATTTATTAACATGTTGTATATTCATTGTTTGGCTCGAATGCCTACATATGTTACCTTTGTTCCTATTGAACACAACTAGGTATTGTTGTATTACCTCATGATTAAATTCCAGTCTGTTAAACATGGTATTTTTTCTCATTTGAATGTCTGGCCTTGATATCTCATGGGATCCCTGTGGCAGTGGTGACGAAATAGAATTGAGAAATTAAACGAGACTTACCTGTAAGTTGAAGTTTGATTGGAATTCTATGAGTCACCTACTGCAACAAGGGATCACATGCCCACCCAGGGTTATACTCTACCCCTCCCTACAGGTGTTAATTCACACCTTGCTATCTGACACAACAGTTAACAACAGTTATACATCAGTCATAGAAAAAGAACCTATGGAGAAGATTTTGTACATTTGTACGTTTTCGGAAGACATTCACATTCGAGCTTTAAAAACTGACGTGCGCATGCGTGATGCAATCTCATGTGATCCCTTGTTGCAATAGGTGACTCATAGAATTCCAATGAAACGTCAACTTACAAGTAAGTCTCCATTAATTTCTCAATTTTTGGGTAATGATTTAGTCTGTGGAGTTCAGTTTGTTAATTATTGGTTAGAACGAGCGAACAGGGACTGCCTTATCCAGTTCCCCCTCCCTTTCTATCTCGTGAATACACGATAAGTGTTCAAAGAGATATAGTATACGGGTACGGATATGCAAATTATTCACTCCATGTCCCTCAGTCGTAAACTTGTAAACTTGTTGACTTGTAAACTCCCAAGGGTATTACGTATTGTCTCGTTTGAGAAAATGTATTGCGTGGATTCTCGCGCGTGTCTGCTAGCGAATTTAATACGTAATGACTCGTTTCAGACAACGCATAATTATGTCACGCTGAGATGTTTTCTTATTTGTAAACTGAATACGCTTATTTGTAAACATTAAGAAAATCTAAAGTTACAATTAAGTTGTTTCGTATTCACGAGATAGCTCTTGGAGCCCCTTTGATTCTTGTTCAGCTCCACTTCTCCCTTTGTATATTTTAAAATTATTTAAAAATTTATTGTTTTTAATCACGATTCATTTTATTTTTAACAATTGAACATTATTTTATTAGATTTGCAGTGCATGCCATCGAAAGCCTTTGTAATCAATTAATGAGTAAACCCTGGGCTTCCAATCCTGAATGGCTTCTGGCAATACCACTGCTACATTTCTTGCGAGGAGACTCAAAACCCTTTGAGGAACCAGATATCGGGGGATGGCCGCAGGACTTGGCCTGGTGGGGAGCCCAGAATCTCAGCATCAAAGAGTTTCAGCGATCTGACAAACAGTAAGAAAAATCTCTTCAAAAGAACTCAGATGTGGCATTTTCTAGTGTACAGTTCTAATATAACAAACGTTCTGCACTGATGTCTGATGTAATTGCTGTTTTCATTCAAATATTCTTAGTCTCCACTGTTCGATAATACAGTAAGTTCATTTAGGTGGTTTTATGTTTGTGGTTCAAATTTTTCTCTCGCAGAGATTTTTCCCAAGTTTGTTCTCGTCTTGCTTCAGCTTTTGAAGTTGACCGCTTGTTGAAGAGAACTTTTCTCCATGCCATCCCGGTAAGGCAGCTTCACAGCATTGTTTCCAAAAGAATGTTCCATGTTTCTGATATTTGCGTCGCTTTGGTCACATTCTTTCCTCGTGGAGCTATCAGCAAAGAAAAGGTATAAAATTATTATATCATACTTGGCCGTGTTTTGGTCAATTGAGATCAAGCTGTTAGGGCCCATTATGTGTTAAAAATGTCAAACTTCCTCGTAACCACCGTTGTGGACCTGTTTGCAGTAGCATGTTTTGTTCGTCTCCTTTCCTCACTAATCACGCATTTAAAAGCTGGTTCTGGATTGTATAGTGGAATCGTCTTGTGTTTGTTAATCGTGTTGTTCGATCGACATCTGTTGATTTTGTCGCTTTTTACTTTCTCTTTTCGTGTTTCTTGAATAGATGACCAGTATCGAGCAGTGTATACTAAGCATGGTCAGCATGCTAGAAACTGCCAAAGAAACAAACAGGTGGGTTTTTCTCGGTTGTTTCCTGTTTTCAAATGTCTGATTATAGAGGTAATTCGATATATTTTCGTGAATTTTTCATTTTGACTCGAAGGTTTAATACTTTCCAGCACTTATTTACTTGCTATTAACTTTTATTAAAACTTTAAAAACAAGAAGCAAACGAAACCAACATCAAACTGTCTTTCTCAACAGATGCCAAACGGAGATTACAGAATTTACAGTTTCTGCAAGTTTAAAGCTGGCTGAAAGATTCATGGAAAGTCTCTCTTTCCGAAATGACGGGATTCTGCTCATCTGTCAGGCAATTAAGCTGTTATTTTTAAGCGTCAAAATGTGGAGAAATGAGACTTTAGACAGTCATCCTGACAAAGACGACAAAACACAAGGAACAAAATCCCTGAGCGAAGAGGTAACACGTCCACTTTTGAAAAAGCTTGGAAGCAAACTCAAACAAGTATTTTATTTCCCGATGCAAGAACAGTATTGCCAGACAGAGTCACTTTTAAAGGAACTGAAGGTAAGATCACGTCATTTGTTTAATAGAAAATCCGACTTCTTTTAATTGTTTCCTTTTACAAATTGATTTATGGTCTTACGTTTGAAAAATCTTCTATACCATTAGAATTTATGGATTGGAACAGTTTGGAGAAGGACAAGAGAACAAAAACAATGTCTTTTAAAAATCATACTTTTAAGTATCATTATTTAATTATCTTTGCGGTTTTTAATAATTAGAAGGTAATATATAATAACAATAATTTTTATAATGATGCGTTTATGAGAGAAACAATCAACATGAACTGAAAGGCATAAATGACGAAATGAGTGTCGATGGCACAATGGTTTGATGTTAGTTTAAAGGGGTACTATCACGGGTTGCGCATGCGTGAGTTTCCGATGGCAAACTTGAAAACATCAGGCTTGAGTCGACAAATTCAAAATGGCGTCGAGCAGTGGCGGACATGGAGGGAAAAGAACCAATTCAGGACGGAAGAGGAAGTTAGAGGATCAAGCAGAATATAAGAAAGCGTGGTCTAGAAACCACAAACGAATATATTTGGAAAATCGGATATTTAGGTCGTGGCTTCAGGCTAAATTCAATGCCGGGTATGAAGCTTCCAGTCACAGCGACTTCGTCGCCCATTTGTTGTCGTTGCAATATCGTCGAAGGTATGCTATGTTTTCATGACTTTGGCTTCAGTTTGCCCTCCTCAGGACGAGTGGCTCCTTGACGGAACCAAAAAAATGAAAGGGAGTAAAGGAAAGAAACATGATAAGCCTACGACACGAGGTATTCCCAGGCGGTCACCCATCCAAGTACTAACCTCGCCCGACAGGGCTTAACTTCGGTGTTCGGACGAGAACCGGCACATGTCAACCCGTGACAGTTTCCCTTTAAGAATCTAACACTGTCCGGAAGGTCACTGGTTCGAGACTTTTTGTTTCCTGTATTGTCTTTTCTTTCGATATTAACGCGGACAAAAATAGAACTTAATTTTCTAAATGATGAGCCCAAATCTAATTTCACGAATTTGCCCCCCGCCCTTTTGGAGAAACCAGCCATTCCCGAGTAAATTCTGTAAAAATAATTTCCTGAAGAACTTTGTTCAACATATTTTACACGTCTTTGACCTCTTTGAAGAACGAGGCATTATGCAATACATACTATTGTCATTCAATTGGATGCAAATAATTTTAGCCGAAACGGCTAGTCGTTTTTCCAGTCAGCGGAAAAGATTTCCGACGAATGTGTGCAAAAAGTAAAACTTATTGCGCCATTCCTATTGTATCTACGGTCCTCAAGAGTAATCAGTCTTTTCCGGTTCATTCTAAGTTGAAGTGAGGTTTGAAATCAGTTTTTATGGAATTAAGGTGTTTCCCTCCAATTCCGTGTAGCCGCACCGAACATTTTTGAGCAGCCGTTTATCTAATTTTCCTTTATTGAATAGTATGAAACTTACACAAAATATTGTACATAGTTTGAAGTTCATAACAGTGTAACAATTTTGTAAATTGCATTTAAAATTGCGGAGATAAACGAGAAACATTGAAATCACTTGAGTCCAAATTCCGAGCGACTGCGATGGCATCTAGAAAAATTAAAACTATTATCAAAAGTTGTGTATAAGGCTAGTTGTTGGGATTGTCAGGATTTCTACATTGGAAAAACAAAACGAAGATTGCATGACAGAAAAACTGAACATTTTAAAGGGATCACAAGTACTTGTCATGCATCTGCTATCGCAGACCACGTCACATCAACTGGTCACAACTTCAAATGGGACCACTTTGAGATATTGGCAAAAGGTCGGTCTGATACTCACTGTAAGATTAAGGAGACTCTACTTATTCAGGAACTCAGACCTACCCTTAACGATAATGTCAGCAGCGAAAAGCTAATTCTTTATTAGTTTACATCTTTTATATGCAAATTTTTATTATGTTATCGTTGTTGTTAATTAGTTACTTATTATTATTTCATAATCTGTAACTCTACATATCAGCTTCTGTTTTGTTATATTGTCTAACCTTTATTATTTTCAATTACATTACTTTTCCCTGCCTCGAATAGCGTTTTTGCTAATTTGCAGGGGAACTGTACTTAAGTTTATATGTCTAATAAAGTTTTGTTTGTTGTTGTTGTTGTCGTTATTTAAATTTAGTTATTACGATAAACTATGGTCTTATAGCGGGCCATCGTAGTCAAAAGTAGATATACAGATATCTCTCAGATATTTCATATATTCAAGATATCATTTTGAGATAAACGGTTTGCAAAACGTTTTGTATAATTAATTTGCATTCACACTTTTCAATTCGTTTTGTAATCTGATTTCCTTTTCGTTTTTTTCTTTTGCGATAATCCTTTTTTATGACCTCTATTAATCTTTTCGTATAGAGATATCTTGACACCCGAAAGGAAACTTCCGATCTTATTAATTATCTCGTCGTTTCAACAGTTGGTTGTTTAAAATTTACCAGATACGTAGCGGCAGACATCTGCTTGCGCTGATCGACAATGGAACTCTGCTCGCGACCTGTGCTTGTAATTTTGCTTTTGTGTTCAATATCAGTCTTTTCCAGCCTTAGTGTCCCCCCCCCCCCCCCCCCTCGCCATTTCCATGGAAGGGCACAACCCTTGTCCATATCTACAATATTTGAAGCCCAGTTACACCCTGGATCCAGAGGTCCGTTCTCTGAATATCATAAGTGAAATTAACCGCATAAACGGTTAGAAGAAGCTGGCGAGATGGTTGCGCCTCGTTGTCGCGGCTTCGCCGCTCAAACTCGCCGGTTTTCACTAAAAAAAACCCTCTGGCACCCAGGGTAGCCCGGTTGTAGAGTACAGGACGAAACGCAGTTCACAGTTCACTGATGCCTGTTAAGAGTATGGCTTTATATGAGAAATAGCGGCTGGATTTGTAAACTTAACTTTGCTCGCCATCGTTATTCAGTTTGAAGTAAAGATTGTGTAGCCTGTTTATATCCGCCCCAGAGTGTTCCGATGACAAGAGGGCCGGTTATGCCTTTTTAAACTATCATGTGCGTCGTACGAATCTCTATTTAGCAGGGCCGTGCGTCTTTCCTTCTCGCAGTATTGCGTACGGCCTCATCTCGGCATTTTCATAGTAGTTTAGCTCTATATAGAAAGCTCACTTGGGATCGTATATTAATATCGTTGACTCAGTAGCGTGTCGCTTGGGTTGTCCCTAGCCTACGTAACAGGCGCTTGAGCGGTGCGTGAGCGCCACGCGCCACAACCTAACGCGAGTCACGCGTAGAGAGAGAAAATAATCGGCGTCCACGTGAGCATGCAAAGCACAAGTCGCGAGCAGCGCAAGCAGATGTCTGCCGCTATATACCTGGCAAACTGTTGAAGGGACGAAGGGAAGTTTCTTTTCGGGTGTCAAGATATCTCTATACGAAAAGATTAATAGGTGTCATAAAAAAGGATTATCGCAAAAGAAAAAAAACGAAAAGGAAATCGGATTACAAAACGAATTGAAACGTGTGAATGCAAATTAATTATACAAAACGTTTTGCAAACCGTTTATCTCAAAATGATATCTTGAATATATGAAATATCTGAGAGATCACCTGCATATCTACTTTTGACTACGATGGCAAACGAAATAACTAAAAATTAGAAACTCTTGTCAAGCCAATTTTGAGTAAATCAGAAAAACATTTCGAACTTGCGATTTTGCATGTTTATGAGCACATCCATAAGTTCCTCATTTACTGCGCCTTTCAATAACATGCGGAATTTGAAATTCAAATCTTCACCAAACGGTTGCGTTATTTCCTGCCGTCAATCATAATTAGTACGAAAGCCAACGGACCATGTAAAAAAGAAACAAACAAAATGGATCGAAATCAACCAATCAAAATGCACAGACGTGACCTTTTGAACTCATTGAGGTGAAGATTTGTTTCCTGAGAGGTAAGCTAAGATGATTGACGGCAGTGTAAAACGAAACCGTTGGTGGAAAATTGAATTTCAAATTCCGCATGTTATAGAAAGGCGCTGTAAGCTTATAAAAGATTAATTTCTCAATCTCAAATTTACGCCAAAATGTGTGTTTAGTATATGAGATGAAACTATGAAAGTTTGAAAGCGTTTCTCGTTTTTGTTTTGGAGATTCGATTTTCTATAGGAAACCATAGTTTTTTGACTGAGTCCTTGATATTGTAGTTTTAGCACTTTTCTACATATTTCAAAAACCGCGAGATAGATTTTTTTAAACTTTAATGGTCGTTTCTTTATAATATGAACAACATTGTCTCGAAGTTTCATCTTGATTGAAATATTGCAACATGTTCAAATAAAATAATAAAGTTCACCTAAAACACGATTGAGACTTTGTGCTTTGATTGCACGGTTGAAGGCGCACAAAGACGCTTTAACTAATTCAGGTGAATTTATATTTATTTATATATCATAATTCGCAAAGCTTAAGTACATAACTGCGAATATGTAAAAATAAAAAGCAAAACAAGATAAATGAAAATGAAAAATAAACAAACACATTGGCAGTCATTAACTTATCTGTACATCTCAACTAGTGCAGATTTAAATGCACTAAGTGTCGGCATCTCGATTATATGGTCTGGCAGCATGTTCCACTCCTTAATAGTTCTCGTATAGAAACTGAATTTATATGTACTGCTGAAACTACTCATATTAATAAAGCGCTTTGGGTGACACAATCTAGTGACACGGGTAGGTTTCTGAAGTGTAACGCATTTCTGGGTGTTGAGAATTACGCAAATCTCGTTGACTTTTTCTTTTCCCTACAATTCAAAATGCCGAGAGTGTCCAGTGCACGTCAAATGCGAACAAAAAAACCTGCTTTCATATAAACGTCCTACTGAGATTCGTAAGAATAACGTGAAACACAGCCTCTGTTAAACGATACTCCGCAAAGCATGGTGGTCACGCAGAAATGCGTCACGATTCACCTGAATTAACTAGAAATACTTGTCTCGCAGAACCTCGCGAAGCTCGGGGAAGGTTGCACCGCGGTCGAAACTTTGGTGGCGTCTCGATTTGCGTACGAGGCTTTTCGCCATTCCACTTCGTCTTCTTTTAAACCAAAAACGTTGGTAAAAGGTCCTTTCGATGTTTCGCGTACCGTTTACCGTCCGCCATCTTTGTTTACCATGCTTCTCTATAGGCTTACATGAAGTAGTACCGCTGCCTGACGTCTTCGTCTTCTTCTTTGGATTACCAACCTATTCTCGTTCGGAAGGCGATTCACAGCGATTTCTGAAATATATACATAGACAGTTAAATTGAGAACAGAAATTTTCACAACAAAGATTATGAGTGAAAAAGTGCCTTAGCCGGGAATGAACCCTGGTCTCCTGATGACTGGACAGATGCCTTAACCACTAGGCCACTGAGACAACCACACTTACACAAACACAAACAACACATTTATGGCTTCATAGTGGAAAGCTCTTGGGAGACATTAACGCAAATTCTGCAATTAGGATCGCGTCAGTTTCCCACGCTAATTTGTAATTTAATTTCCTTAGGGAGTGGACTGTGAATCGCTGAACGACTGGGTAAAGTGATGCGATCCTAGATACAGAATTTGTGTTAATGTCTCCCAAAAGCTGACTATATTTTTCGCTCGAACTCGCGCAGCTTAGCTCCCGAGGCATGACAAATTTATTAACCTCGCTTCGCGAGGAATTAAATCGTCTTTGTGCGCCTTCAACCGTGCAATCAAAGCACAAAGTCTCAACCACGTTTTAGGTGAACTTTATTATTTTATTTGACCATGTTGCAATGTTTCAATCAAGATGAAACTTCGACATTATATTTTCCATATTATAAAGAAACGACCGTAAAAGTTTAAAAAGCATCTATCTCGCGGTTTTTAAAATATGTAGAAAAGCGCTAGAATAACAATATCAAGGACTTAGTAAAAAAACTATTGTTTCCTATAGAAAATCGAATCTCCAAAACTAAAACGAGAAACGCTTTCAAACTTTCATAGTTTCATTTCATACACTAAACACACATTTTGGCGTAACTTTGAGAGAGAAAAATTAAACTTTTATAAGCTTAAATGAGTAACTTATGGATGTGCTCATACACATGCAAAATCGCAAGTTCGAAATGTATGTCTGATTTACTCAAAATTGACAAAAGTTTCTAAGTTTAAGATATTTTGTTTGCCATAGATTATAGTTTATCGTAATAGTTTTGATTTTACTAGATGCCATCGCAATCGCTCGGAATTTAGACTCAAGTGATTTCAATGTTTCTCGTTTATCTTCACAATTTTAAATGCGATTACAAAATTATTACACCCTTATAAACTTCAAACTATGTACAATATTTTGGGTAAGTTTCATACTAATTCAATAAAGGAAAGTTAGTTAAACGGCCACTCAAAAATGGTCGGTGCGGCTGAATGGAAACTGGAGGGAAACACCGTAGTATTGTCAATGGATTCCTGTAAAAACACGTACAATTTTGCGTCATGTGCCATGTTTTCCCAGTTCAACCACGGAACAGATTTTTTTTTTCATATAAAAATAGAGCTACTTGGGACACAAATATAAAAAAAAAATTGAACGCAGTTAACTATTATCTGAACAGTTCCAACTTGTTATATTATTATTATTATTATTATTATTATTATTATTATTATTACAAGTGAAACCGGAAATAATATATTATAATCAATTTAATGTATTCCGTAGACTAAAGTCCAGAAAAGAACTTCAACAACGTTGAAGAAAAATCTGCGCTGTTCAAGTAAATACTGTAAATAAACGTATGTGTACACCACATGGCCTGCTTTTCAAAGGTGCTAATTACGGTCAGTTGGGAGGGTTCATACTAAATATATAGAGTTTGAGGGGGCAGCCAAAAAAATGTGCTGATCCTTAATAGTAATATGTACTTATTGACTAAGTGGGAGGGCCGGATGGGAAAATATTTGGCTCGAGGTCATGGCGTACGGACCGAGCGCAGCGAGGTCCGTGCGCCATGACCGAGAGCCAAATATTTTCCCATCCGGCCCGACCTAACTTAGTCAATAAGCATTTTATCATATGACCAATTTGGAGACAAAATTACTTGAAATTTTAATGCGCGCGGACGTCCGCTTTTGTAGTAGGGCCGTAGGGCTTTTTCCGGCCCCGCTCGCGCAAATGCGTACGGCCCTCATACGGGACTTTCATCAATGGTTTTGCAAAGAAAAGGTTCGCAGGGCCGTACGGGTCATATGATAAATAGAGGTTACTCAGCGTAAAGTTGTGTAATACGGCTGAGTATTTACTGACGAGTAAAAATGCCCAGCCGTATTACACAACTTTTTACTGAATAAATTTTTTATTATACAACAGAAATCTCAGTTCTCCTAAAACTAAGTTTTTGAAGCTGTTTTTTCCTAGCACACGGTCAGAAGGGTGTAATAACGTGTCATATTTGCACTCGTTTTGATGCATATCTGCACTCTAGAATGTTATGTCGAATAATAATGTATCATACATTGTATTTGCACTTGTTTTGGTGCATATTTGCAAGGTCCAATGCTACATGTACAATGTATGTTGCATAATAACACCATTTACACTGACTTATAATACAGCAGTATTTGAAAAAATATATATTTATTTAAATTTAAATGATAATACATTTAAAAGACTTTCTGGCACACAGAAAAGGTAATTGATTTGACAAGTACTGGTCATTATCATTAAACTACTGTATTGTCACTTTCCATATCTTCTCTACAAGTATATCAACCAGTGTACATTCACTTGGAAGATGACAAAGTTTTAGAAAAAAGTAAGAACATTGTCATGATGCTTAAACTATCTATTCTGTATAATCTGGGGATGATTAAATCGTACATGTACATGTACATGTATATAACCAATTCACTAAGCGGAATGTCCTATCCATCAAGTGATCTAAATCACTTTGACAGCTCTTCATTTTGTTTGTTACTTTAATTTACCATTTGTTTTCATATTTTAAGAAAGAAAGAAATCCAGTTTGCCAATGTTTCAATGTACATGTACCTCAATACAACCTTAAATTTTTGCAATAATCACTGGGTGGCCATTTTCGCAGCACCCATAAATGGTCGTGACTAGAATGGATACTCCAAAATCAGGTTGGATCACCTCGGACACTTATTGAGAATTATATAACGTAATATCGACGATAATATAATATAACGTAATATCGACGAATTTATTTTTATTTTTAAGTGTAAAAAAGAAAATCTAAAATCCCCACTCAGGATTGAACCTGTGACCTCAGCTAGGCTTAGGCTCGCATAGCCCACCGTACCACTGTACCACCTAGCTTCTCGGGTTGCTTAGTCCTAAATTTAACTATATACACTGCTGCCCCTAACCTCAACTGAAAGCTAACCAGTTACTCCGTTATATAATTCTCAATAAGGTGTCTAACCTGATTTTGGAGTATCCATTCTAGTCACCACCACCCAAAAATGGCCACAAACAGAACCTCAGAAAGCAATGTACCCTGGTTGAGAATGACCCTTTAATGATTTAAAGGGAAGGTCAGATAATTACACTACGACACTTTTTGCAAACAGACAGTATCGTTAATTGAAAATATTTTAGTCATTGTAAAAAATTCCATTCACTGTTTCAGTCATTGTAGAAAATGCACCTTATGTTCATACTGAATATACCAAGGGATGCCTCTTCAACAGTCTGTTGAAATAGAAAACTTTTAATTTAAGCATGTTCGCACTTATTGTTTATGTGCGTCCTTTCTACACATATAGTTTGTCACAATGCCAGGCTTCATCATGCAACTCAGCCCGTGCAAAGAGGAAGAAAACTAACCACATGAACGGCTGGTAGCCATTGCATTAACTTTGCTAAATAAAAGTTGGTGTCACCTTCATTTTTTTGCATTCATTTTTTTTAATTCATTTATTTATCCCGGGACATCTGATTAGCATAAATACACACTGTGGCTGGTTTAAACACTACCCTGGCCCTGACATGAGTTACTTATTACCAAGCCAACGTAGCAAAAGTATTACAAAAAAAATCAATGTTAGAAAATTTTTGCCCCCCCCCCCCAAGGGCCATAAATATTCAGTTTTCTTCATTAAGAACCATCTTCCTAAGAAGTCATGAATCAAAACGTTATTGCTGAATGAAATTGGCAATACAATTACTATCACTATCAATGTAATGAAAGAGACAATAAAATTTCTTGCAAGTTATGTTCTGAGCATGTGTAGTCCATATAATAGGCATAGTATAACTAATCAACACTATAACTAAACAATAGTAATTCTTAACACTGTGCTGGAGCAGTCGTACAGTATGCATGAAGAGTAATGGTGTAATTAATTGATTTGTCGATTAATTGCGATTATAACCATTTGGTTCGATTCACAATTCTTTGCTTCCACGTTTCGATTTAGGTTCGATTTTTGCACACCTTTTCCTGGGTGCCCTCAATGAGTTATAATAATTATTGTGAAATCAGAATTCAGACCTCTTTAAAATTTGTGTTTTTGATTGACGAAAAAAGGCGTTTGCAGTTGCAGGCGTTTTGTGTTGCCTGGTGAAATTGCTGCCCTTCTACCATGTTCTCAAACATGGCGACGAACGACCAAGCAATCGTGAATCTGCCTGCATATTTTAGATCACCTATGTAGAAATATTATGGTTTTCCGGCTAAAGACGGTACAACAGATAAGTCTAAAACTATCTGCAAGAAACATTTTCATAATCGAATCGAAATATTTGAAATTGAAAGGCAATAATCGAAATCGAATGAAATCGCAAGGAATGTGAATCGTTACACCCATAATGAAGAGGCCCAAAATATACATGTAAATGTTCAGTATTTACGATGAAAACATAATATAAACATGCATGTAATATAAACCCACAACCAATTATTCTTATTTACATGGAAACTAGTATTAGCAATTTTAAATGATAACATACCTTAGAAAGAGCACACATTTGCAATGGGCTTACAATGTGGTATAGACTTTTATGTCCATAATCCATGACAGTACATGTAGAGTATGTGATTTTTCCTGGGAGAAACAATTTGATCAATATAGGAAGTGAGCATCTTGAATAGATTGATAAATTTTTCAGACATAAAAAAGGATTAACTACGGTTATACATGTACCTAGCAGAAGCTGAATATTGTATAATATAATTATTATAGTAACAGTAAATTATTCTTTCACTTTAAGCAAGGCACTGGGGCTTGTAAAAACAGTTTGCAATTTGAGAATACTTAAGCACTTTACATTTAATCATTTCATTTCTTCCAAGCAATGGAGTAAGCAAGTGCCCTACTGCAGAGCACAGTGAAAAAAATAGAGCATCTTTAGATATCCTAATTGTACATGTAACTGACAATGACAGAAGAGTAAGGCTGATGAAACATGTCTTGCAGAATTGAAACTGTGGTTCTCTTATTACACAGCACCAGTTACGATTTTAGATCTTTCTTCGTGTAGCATCCTTGTATTGGTTTCAATTAATTTTGAGTTAAATTTGGCTTTATGTCCCATTGGTGCATGTAAATTTATGCATGCATATGTTTGTCTTGCTGGTGTGATTGGTTGACATAAGGCCTCGTAATCTTGTGGCCTTGCATGTGTTAACATGAGAAGCAGATCGAAAGAAGAATAACAGCATACAAGTTTTAAAGACAATGCAAGGCATTCATGGATGGATACAATGTAGGACTGTTTGATATTGTGTTTGCTGCTTATTGCTGTGGGATTTTTGTTCCAGCAAGTTTTGTGTTTTATATAACTTTGCATTTCAGTTAGATGGTGGTTTCGAGTGTCAGCTACTGAATGTACTCTTACTTTTTAGACACAATTTTATGTTTCTCCAGAAAAGCACTCAAAACATTTGGTAATCAAATACTGTAATGGGTTAAAGACGCCACAAGTTCAAGCTGTGTACAGCGTCTTGTTTAATTATACCATCTAAGTTTCATTGTAACAGTTTTAATACTATTGATATTACATGGGAGGACAGATTAGGAATCCCCTAATGCACAGTCCAATGAAAGGGCTCTAAGAGCCATGCATCTTATGAATACGAAACAACGTAAGGATAATTTTAGTTGTTCTTGACGTTTTGTAATTTGGCAGCGTCACTGTGGTAATTAACACATCTTAGGATGACAGAAATATCCATTGTATAAAACGAGACAACTAGATGAACCGAGTAAGCAAGAGATGACAGCAATACAGTGACATTAATTTTCCCCTACATGTAAATGCTACAAATCCATTTGAAATCCACAGATCAGTTATAATTTTCCATACTGCTGTATGTTTGAAGTCCAAGAATTGAAGAGCAAACAGATTTTAAAATATTTGAAACATTTTTGTGTGACATAAATATGCACCAAATCATACGAACTCACATGTAACATACATGTAAGTTATATAACATCCACTCACATATACACTCTTCTATATTAAACTCATGTGCTGCATGTGTTATACACGTACTCAAAGTCACACCACTTTAATATTCAACACAACACGTAACACACTGGCCAGGAGAAGTGAAAATTTTACGACTGAGGGACATCTGTACCCATATATTAAATCTCATATATTAAAGCTGAATCCGTTACGCATATGTTGACCATTTCACGAACCCTGCAATGGGAGCCATATCAGTGTCTGCTAATGGGAGGTTAAAAATGTAGTGTTGGAGAGGATACAGAGTCAATTGCAGGGACCGTGGTTTGGTGACCGCTTAAGGGAGGTGTCCACTTACAGTCGTTAGGAAAGGGATGCTGATTGGCACATAAACAGTAAAATTTATACCAGTAAACTTTCCCATTACATTGTGTCTCTTTAGAAATTTAAATATTCCTACTAGCTGCTTCAAAAAATATTGTAGAAAGAACTCTGAGTTATAACACATGCTGCAAGATTGGGCATTATTAAATTTATAAATAAATTGAAGAACAGATTACCTTTATCCGACTTGTTCCTTCTTTGAAATGTAAACCACAACATGTACATTGAAAGTCTAATTACCTTAAGAGAACAAAAATAAACAAAACTGCAAAACAGCAATACAACTGTAGTTGATCACAAATTTAATTCTAGAGCATGATGCAAGATTCAGATTCTCAGGTTTTTGTTTTACTTCCACCTCTGATTTCCATGCACTGTCAAAAATCTACAATTCGCGCTTGAAATACAGTGAAACAGGTGAAACGAAAGGCAACGAAACGTATTTCTAGCTAAACGTCATATTTAAAACCTCTTATAAGTTAAAATGCGGACAAAACATGTCGAGAGCAAGCTTAAATCCATTTATTAACTTCGAAAATTCCCACGAAAGCGACTATCGAGCTGATATTTAATTTTTTTCAGCGCTCAGAGTCGCATGACTTTTGCCAATCTGTTTGCAGCTGTTGAAAACAAATACGCTTAATAATTTTAAACGAGTTAGATGTGCACAATATCAAATAGAAACTAATAATCGATCGCCCCAAAAGGTCTAAAATAACCCTGAACCCTGTCCAGTTGGACATTAGCCTGGTTGAAAGTTAAACTTAGGCTTATATATTTACTAATTTAAAACTCAAGTCACTTACCTTTTTTGTTCTTTCTCAGCTATCATCTAAGCAGACTTCTTTGCGCTGCATCGTAAGTTAGCCACGAAAAGAACAGTTTGCAAAGCAATTTCGCTAGCCTTTTTTCGCTAAACAGGACTCTTACTGTACAAGAGTACAATAAAATTTTCTGTGCTGACGGACGTGCTGACGCGAAAATGAAAACTCGAACCAGTCCTCCCGCTGACCGTGTACTACAAACCCGAGCGGGGGAGGGAGAGTGGACCGAGGGGAGTGGGGTGGGGGAATTAAAAAATCTAACCCCTCATCGGTATGAAAGAAAAATGCTACAGAAAAACTGCCAACGCCATCGGTAAGAGGTAAGATAAAAACCACTTATGCAGATTTGTTTATAGTTTTAAACTGAAAAGTCGCTGAACAGGATCAGGAAAGGATGGATTTCCAACGTGTAAAACTTTTTTCGTCACCTTCATTTGTACTCATTTTCACTGGAGGAATTATAATGGCCTTTTTTATACACAAAAATGTCATTACTTTTAACTGGGTGGAAAAACGGGGATTTATTTAAGTTAATAAAACCAGAACTGGAACCGGAACCGGGCCAAAAATGAGTCAACTTCCGTGCGTTCTGGTCACGTGATTCATGACGTCATACTAATGACGTTGATAAAGAACTTATTTTTATACTTATATCTACCAACCTACAAAATTTGTTAACTTTGCATTTCACCCTTACAAAGATACATGTATACAAATGTACTTGTCCCCAGACCCCTATTTGCTCATGTGTATAGCCCCCTTAATTTTGAAAATCCAGAACCATACCGGACATGACAAAATGATGCAAGTGAATGCCTTCCTTGCCACGTTGACTGTATTTGCATTTATCAAAGCATGTTCCTAAAAAACGTTAAAAGGCAATTGGGGGCATAGTCACGTGACTGATGACGTCATCGCACTTAGTCAATAAAAATAGGTATTTTATGGTAGGTGTAAATAGCACGTGGTGTAGTATCCTCATTCACTCAAAATTGACAGGGTTATTTGGCATGGAAATTTTTTCTGGTGCAAAGGGTGCTGGGAAGGTTTTTATTATAATTATAATATATTATTTTAATTATTATTATTATTATTATCTGTGATGTGTATTTTTAACACTGTTTTAAGCCCGTCAACTTCTAAAGCATTTAACTGTAATACCCAACACACTGAACGGCTGATACTTCGCTGTCTGAGCTCGGTCAGACAAGCTTCTTCATACATATACTAGAGATGAAATGAACTTTCCAAAAAAGTAGATTTGATTGACATCGGTGTTACCATAACAACGATCTGATGACGTCATGTTTTTGCATATAAGTTACTTTTTCAACATCTATACCTAAACTTTTAAAACGACTGTATGACTCTTAATTATATAGTCTAGATGTAGGTTTTCAAGACTGCAAAGTTTGAAAAACTATATGAGAGCAATTTCCAATAAAATTTGGTTAAATATTTGCCATAAAAATTTATAGGTTCGCATTACTTTCTGTTAATTCGTCGATGCCAGTGTTTTCCTGACAAATTGAAACAATAATTTCACCATATATTATTCATATGCCATAAAACTACATTCCTTGAAGGTTTCATCCTGTTTGCTTCACTAGATTTTAGTTGACGTGATCAAAAGCAATGTCTTAAATATTTTCACTTGAGGAACAGACCCATTGGCGACATAAGTAACCTCTAGTGGGGTCACCGCTGTAAATAACTTTAATGACAAAAATCGTCACAGGTTTTCCTTCAGAGTCGAATAATTTGGGTCGCAATTTTAGAAAAAATGCATTAAATTAAGATTTACGATAAAGGTTGCCAACTTCAACAAATTTCCGTTTTTAAAGCAGCGAAACTTCACACACATAAAAAACTAAAACATACTGTGCTGTGTTGAAAAATTCATTTGAAGTCCGCAGATCAATTTATATTTTCGAGAGCACTTAAAAATTGTCACTTAAAAATTAAAGGACTTCAAACGCGAAAGATTAGTTCATCGCATTCACAATGTGACTTATCTTATTTTGATGCAATTTTTGATTTAAACTTACTTACTTTTTATGAGGTGAGCAGCAAAACAAAGCCAAAAAAAAAACACTGAATTTTTTTTGATAGCTTGAAACACAAAAGAGTAGCTGGCGACTCGTTTTTAAAAACATTTCCACGAGTAAGACAGTGGTGTAACGTTCATGCGCAATATAATGTACGTTATTCAACTCTGTCGGCATGACATAAACTGGCCTCTCGCCCCCGACGGCGCGGCCCAGTTAACAAGGTTATGACTTGTGAAATAGAGTAGAACGAATACCAACGGCGAACCCCCTATAACAACCACCTGTGTACATCGGCTATGTTTTCTTGTTACAACTTCTTATTCAAAACAATCAAATCCTCTGATTTATTACCTCCGGCCACCTCTCTACAACGGCTAGAAAGTTCTGTCTGAAGCTGGCCGTTGATGAGAGGTTCGACTGTATGTAAACTCATATAATATAAGACCTTTTCTCTAATTTATTTAATTACTGATGGAATAAAACACCAAACGACCTATTTTTGCGGACACAATTGGGCTTCCCTAAGGTTTCCATTGTTTCTCTTGTCAAGGTGTGGAGCATGCTTCTGGCAGTTTCTGATGGATTTGAAGGAGTTGAAGGGTACCGGACACATTTAACGGAGCAATTTATCTCCTGGGCGAGACAGGTAATGACAAATATTGCTATAGGTGGTTTTCACGTTACCTCACGGCGGCCATGTTGGTGCACACATACAAAAGAATTTTAATGAACTTCTTTTGTTATGTGCACCAAAATGGCCGCCATGGCCTTTGTAATTTAAGTCCCACAGGACTGAAGGTCACGTGAGTGAAAACCATCTATTGACAGACGCACAAGACCATGAAGGATTTCAACATGTATATATAAGATTGACTTAAAATTCGTTACCGTATTTGATAATTGTTAAATAACGATTGGCATATTATAGACCAGTGCGTTAGAGTGGGGACTTCTAATTAATGAGGTATTATTGCGAATATTTCACGTATTGTGCAATATGGTATCATATTTGTTATTTTTGCAAGATGAGGCAGACCAACCTTGTTGAGATTTTTTGTAACGTTAACCTGGACGTGTACGACAAAGCCATTGAAGAATCATTTGCCAAACTTGCTTTTGAGGCCGTGGAAAAGATAATAAACGTAAGTTAACCACAGTGAACTGATATGTATTTTATTACTTGCAAGTGCCAATTATTAATGGACTCCTTTCGATATATTTCAATTCAGCCTAATAGCGAGGCCTAGAGGACACAAACGAAGGAAATGACCCGCCGGTCATAGAACTACCGGTACCATTTTGGTCAAGCAAAAAAAACCCTCTTGTTTAATACCATGCATATATTAGGTGTGAACGCCAACTTGGTGTAAAATTGACATTAATTTGGTGTACATCGTGTAAATCACCTACAATTTTGGTTTGGCGTGCATTAAAATGCACCTACACTGTGTTATGACGACACAAAATTGGGGTAATTTTACACCATAACAGAATTAATTTACACTAAAACTGTGTTTAAGTGATCCAAATAAGTTGTAAAAATACACCATAATGGTACCAACATAACATCATTTTGGCGCTGGCTTTACACCAAATTTGTGTAAACACCTTGCAGCTGTGTGCACAACAAAAAGGGTAACTTTACACCTAGAAGAAGTTTACAATCAATCTGTGTTAAAAACACTTGCAGCTGTGTTAAAACCACTGAATTATTTTTTTAGTATTTAAACGCTTGTTGTAGAACTCGTTCCCTTGGTATAAGTTCGCACGGTTAAATCCGCGCCAAAAGATAGTATTTCGAAACTGCTTTGCTCTTGTGCTTGTTAAATCCCTCATGGTTTTTATTTTTATTTCGCTCGCTCGACTATCGTATGGAATAAGCCATCACAATATAACCTGAGAGTATGTACCCAGGAGATAACCAGCATTTTACATTATTTTAGTCACGACATGGAGCAGATGCTCACCGTGCCTTTGAGTTTCTAAGCGGCTCAAGTCTTAGGGATGGCACAGGCGAACTTCTCTCCATGCTGCTTACAAAATCATGGCCCAAAGGCTCTGAGGTAACAAGAAGGCCAGGGTTGGACCCTGTTACTGTGCAATTTCTGCTCTCTTGGAACTCTATGACTGGGTATCTCAAGTTCTTTGGTAAGTAAACATTTTCATCAATTCCCCATCCATACAGGAGACGTGGAAGCCACCAAACATATAAATAAACTGATTTTTAAAACAGGAGATGAATCCGGAAGAGGAAGCATTTTAACAGATGATGGTCAAGCAACACTCTCCATGGCAAAATCAATTCTAACGGCCCTTGTGGAAAGGATTTCGGATGCCACGATAACTGTTGAAGTCTTGGAACTTTTGCAGAAACACAAATCAAGGTTTCTGGAACTTCTGAAGGCAAATTCTGCGATTGCAGACGAAGGTACCAAGGCCGAGATGGAAGTAGAAGGCAAAACATCCCTTGATGAGAGAATTGAAGAAATACAAGAATTTCAAACTGTAAAGAAGAAAGCGATGTCCTTTATCAACATGTGTGACCTGATTCCGCCAGGTAAGATTGGTTCAAGTAAAATTTTGGTCAAAATAAAAAAAGATCAAAGGCTCCTGTGAGCCAATCCGTGAACAAGAAATGCTCAGCATACCGCTGGCTCATATTTGAGTAACCCTTTCCTTACAATAAAAGGCTCCTCAGTGAGCCAACTCGTGAATATGAAACGCTCTCAATGAATGATTCTACACCAGAGGTTATAAGTACGACCCGAGGGCAGTACTTCGGTATGTATTTTGTGAATAGAAAATAAGTTCCGTAAAGGAGTATCAAAGGATTTTGCATTACCCGATCGCGAATGCAAGTTGAATATTTCATCGAGTCAAGACTCGAGTCTGCGGCGGGAAAAGAAACGTTACTTTGCTGGAGCCATAATTGCTGCTAAAGATGGAACAATATTACAAATTAAGTTTATGGTAAACATTTAAGATTAATAATAAATTCCCAGGCTTACCTAAAAGCCGGAATTTAAATATAACTGCCAGCGTGTCTTTTGAACAAAACTCGTACGGGAAGTGCCATTATTTTAACTTTACATTTCGAATTCGGCTTGCCGCCATTACTCAATTCAAAAATGACCGTGACCGAACCCTGAGAGTTGGATCGAGTTGGCCTAAAGATTTTGTTACGTCATTGACTCAACACGTGCCTTTTGGCTTTGTTGTCTGTGTCCCGGAGGGAAACGCGTTGAGTCATTGACGTCAAAAATCAAGTCACGTGTACCAGATCGCAAACCAGGAGAACGTGGGCTCGGATTTATGAATGGAGCGATGGCGGACGGATTTTACGTGATTTTCGTGGGTTTTCGGCCAGCTATTTCTTTGCTGTGAATATATCAATCTAATATCAATTCACATTTTTCTAAACCTATTAGAAACATTTGCGTTAAAAAAAAAGCGGAAAAGAAATCCAAACATTTTCGTCGTAGTGGCACTTTAATGTTCCATCAAAGAACTCCAAATGCAAAACATCTTCAAAAGCAAAACATTTTCATTTGCCACGAAAGCCTTGTGCACTGATCAGCGGAATTATCAAGAAACGTTTACAGCTGATGAAAGGAGTGAGCGAGTGAGTGAATGAATTTGCCACCGTTACCGATAACCCGTTCATTACGCTTGCGCGTATTCACGGATTAATGACTATAGAAGTCATAGAAGAGTGAATTTGGGACAAATAAGACGAATTACAGTCGATCCTCCATGTGCAACCACCTTTTCTCTCCTAAGCGACCACTTTTTCAAAGTACCAGTTTTTTTTCCATTCAAGTTATTATAGTCGCGACCTTTATTAATCGACCACCTCTTGTAAGCGGTCGCGACCACTTTCAGCGCTGGTGATTTCAACTTTTCTATCGTTTTTAACCTCTGCTAAGTGACCTCTTGCCAATATTTCTATGTCACTGTAGAAGAAAATTAAGTAATGATCCGCATAAGAAGGATAGCGCTGAGCGGGAATGTACTACTAGTGATCTCATTGGCCTAGACTCAAAACTGCTAGAAAGTTAAGGTTCAAGATGCATTTTGTCTAATTTTTTTTTAAGGTTTCAAGTAATTTGAGATCCAATCACACAACATGCAAGTTTTAAAAGATATTGTATTTGGGGAACTTTATCAAAGAAGCAAAATTATTAGCTATTGTCTTCTGCTATTCTGATTGGTTAAGCACGAACATTTCCTAAAAATTATTTGACGCAAACGGATTTTCTTTATTTTTATAATGAAATTTAATCATTAACCATCAGCTCTTCCTCTATTCTTGAAATCAAAGATATTCTATGTGGGAAAGAGCCAAAGAACAATGAAGTTTACTATAGTTCTTATGTGGAGCATTACTTAATAAGGTTTTAGGTTTCTCGAGGTTTTAGCCCCATTATTATCATGATATAGTTCCGGGTGTACGCGTGGACACCCGGTACAAATATATGTTTTAAAAGACCCGAGGTAGCCACGCCTTTGTTTTTGTTTACATACGAGAGTTTCGGTATTATGTTACACGTGGCGCGTGACCAAAACTTTAAAGGAAATCGTCGCGAAAGGTCAGAGGCAAGATATGTAAAAAGTATCATTATAAAAGGTGACAGGCCTAGCACAAATCCTTCTCGTCGCAAAAAAAAGCCTGGCTTTAAAATAGGGTTACACCCCAAGCAGGTGCCTGAGAGATGTTTTTCTTTTAGATAAAAATTAAGATATAACAGGACCGTTGTTCTCAATGTTGTCGATTCTTTGGTCATAGGAAAAAGTCTCTGATACTGACAGGAAATATTTACGCCTTCCAGAGCCGTTTAGAATATTTAGTTATGCCGTCATTTATTTACTAGATCTGGGCGTAACAATATTGTTTCTTTCGCGCATAGTTTTCAAGATCAGTGGTAGTCACAGAATGCTAGGATCACTGAGTTAGTTTCTCAGTCTGTGATTTTGTGTGAGCGCAAGTCTGCGGTTAGCATGGCACCCGAGATAGTGTTTTTCCATCACTGCTAAAGGAGTCCATAGAATAATGGCATATTACAATTATAATATTGTTTTAGACTAGTCAGAGTTTATTCTGCGTTTAAGTTGCGTATCTCGGAGCTGTGTTAGACGTATGGCGTTATTGCATCCAGCATGAAATCAGTTGGTGAAATATTTGAATCTCCAGCATGTTTGCTGTTTCATAATTCTCACGGCCGGATGCAAGTGATTACTTCAGTGTACATTCTTTAACAACTATAATTCGGCCAACTGGCTATGGGTTAGTCGTACGATTCAAACCTCACTTTTGCTCGCCTTCCAAAGGTCGAAAGTCGATTCGCGAAGAATAGTTCTTTTCATTTCCTGGCGCCTTCGGCCATCCACGCTTGGGAAACCGTGGATTAATTTTCCTTATGACCTTACTGAGTTGGAAATCTTACAAAAGACCGGCTGGAAACCATTCATTACTACGTACAAGTTAAGCTTAATGAAATTAGTGTACAAAATATTTAATAACATGGATCCAGACTGTATGAATAGCTTATTAATTAAACATTTTGAACACGTTAATCTTAGATCTAGAGGAGAAAATAACGTTTTGTGGAACAGAGTTCCAAACAGTTATAAATTATCAACCAGTTTAAGAAGTTGTAACATCTGTCTCTTAAAATCGGCTGAATTCCTTAGCTTTAAATTCAACACCACCGGCACAAACCAGTGCAAACCTAAGCACGATGATGACTATGTATACTTGTAATAATACTTAAACAATGTTATTATAAAAATTACTCCTTGGCTATGTATATATACAGCTATTTCAATAAACGTTGTCGGATGAAAGCTCAAAGCCAAGACCGCAAGGTAATATGGGTAGTTAAAAATAGCCATTGCATAAAAATCCCATACTACCTTGCGGTCTTGGCTTTTCGCTTTTTCATCCGACAACGTTAATTGAAATAGCTGTATATCATAAACACTTAACTACAATGTATTTAATTTTAATGTTTAAGCAAATATTTTTTAATATTTTATAGCTAGGTATAAATTTTAACACATTTACATATTTATCTTTTCGTTATATTTTCATTAGTTTAGTTACACACGACCCCACAAGCTGTACAACTTTAATTACTTATCGTGTTTAAGTAAAGGTTCACATTTACATTTACATGAGGCCATAAGACCATTGACTTTGGATGTTAAATCTTGTTCACCGGTAGCGCAAAACCACGAAAAAAATCGTTGGAACCGATACACTAATAATTCAAAAAAGCTACGATAACAGTTACAGACTTTTAATTACACAACTTGGGACGATGCAGTAAGATTGCGATTCACAATGCAATGTTCGGTAATTTCGATGGCATCGAAAATGGCGTATTTCACTGTTTGATTGCGCAGTGGTGGTGAAAACAATGGAATTGTAGTGGTGGTGGTGGTGGTGAAACAATAGAATTGTGGTGGTGCTGGTGGTGGTGGCGGTGGTGGTGAAAACAAGAGAATTGTGGTGGTGGTGGTGGTGGTGAAACAATATAATTATTGTGGTGGTGGTGGTGAAAACGCCTGTACCCCTGTCATTTGATTACAACAGTAAACACGGTTATCTGGTTACTTTTTTATATGTGACACCACATTTTTCAAATGGAAAACCAAGTGGATTTACGTACACGAAGATAAAACAAACGTAAAATCGTTTTTAGAGGAAACCTTTGCTACCGAAAAAGCCAACAAAGCTTTAGGACTGCAAAACGGCCTTATAGTGAATTCGCGCTACGTTCGTAAAGTTATTTCATTCTAACATTTTGTTCTTGATTTCCTTATCATTTGTGTAGTACATAGATTTGAGATGTTCTAAATAAAAGGGGCAGTACGCAGCTCTTACAAGGTCTTCTTTGATTTGCTGAGAAAACAATAGAACAAACACAACAATGTACCCTAGCCCTGAAAACAACAGAGCTGCGTGATAAAGGGGTCCAGTGAAATTAGAGGTTGTTGAGAGCTGCGTTATATCTGAAATAAAACAGCTTTTGTTGACATAATGATTTGATGAAACCTTAATGCGTTTTGTAATTATTAAATTTATTTGAACTTAAACAGAGTTCGGGTTTATTGTTTTAGCACGCGCATGTTTTTGGCTGCTTTGTCTATTTTTCCGAGGTGCTAATTTTCCATGCAAATTTAGAGTTAGTGTTCACAAAATTAAAAGTTTGAACTTTGAAGCTACCGGTAAAGTTATAAAAACTTAAAGTGGATGATGGCTGCGAAACTGAAAATCGACATAGTCTAGCGATGTAGCGGCTATAAGAATGTTGCGGTAAATACGAATAAGAAGCGGTTTTTTATATTGTGCAATTTCATTGCTTTAAAACTTGAATGTTTCGGAACCCTCTAATTAGTTTAATTCAGCTATAATATCTACAGCTTTGATGGTCTAGTGGTTAAGACACTGCGTTGCGGCCGCAGTAACCCAGGTTGGAGTCCTAGTCAAGGCATGCTGTTTTGATTAATGTCTGTAAAAAATATCTGAGTCAGTTGTGTTTTGTTTTGAAGTGAGTTGGTATAAAGCGGGTATGTAAAGACGCGGAAGGTAATTATTTGCATATGAATAATTTACCTATACAGGAATTAGTATTCATAACAACACAAAAGGGATAGGAAGTTGACGTCATGAAAAGGGATTCCGTTTATTAATATTCATTTATTAAACAGAGAAATCCAAATTAGTATGCAGAATAACACAAAAGGTATAGGTAGTTGACGTCATGACTAAGCATAGCTAATGAGGGGAAGGCAGAATAACACAAAAGGGATAGGTAGTCGACGTCATGAAAAGGTCTTCCGTTTGTTAATATTCATTTATTGAACAGGGGAATCCACGGAATCGTGGGGCTTAAATCCAGCCCTAGACTACTACTCTAACACAATTTGGAAAAACTTCTACTTCTTTTTTTGCTTAGGTAAAATCTTGGTTTAATTAGGTTCTTTAAGCAAATTATATTTAAAGGACGCGCAAGTTAACCAACAGAGGAGTTTTCTGCGCGACCATGCGCCTCGACGTTGACTGTGAATTCATTATTGCTGGCTCGCCTCAGGGCAAAATTGCGGCAAGATTCGAAATCGAACGTGTATCGCGCTATCAAAATACGGACCGGCGAAATCCACTGCACAATTGGTAAATGGCTTCATAGTTGCCTCTAATCTTAGACTAGGTAACGGGGCCATTTGCTGTGTTGCTGGTTTTCCTCTAAATCGTTTCTGGCACTCCGGACATTCTTTGATCATTTTCTTTACTGCTTCTCTTCCGTGTACTACCACGTACTTCTCACGAAGATGATTCAAAGTGTAATTCAAACCCATCTCATGTCCTTCAATTTCGTGATGATATTTTACAATCAGTTCCGTAACAGGATGACCTTTTGGTAGGATTATTGGATACTTCGTTTCATCGGGAAGGATGTCAGAATATCGAAGTCTTGTATTGGACCGCACAATTCCATCAGTGAGCATCGGTGTAAAGGTGAGAATAGAACTCTTCCTGGGAAGGACTTTTCTGTTAGCTAATGCCTTGATCTCTTCAGTAAATGCGTCACACTGTGCGTCTCCAACGATTTGTTTTTCAGTAACCTGTAATTCATCTGGAGTCAACTCTCCAGTAGAGCGCTGTTCACTGGGTTTGCGGCAATTAGCAATAAATCTGTGAACCCAACTTCTCACTCGTACCAACGAACTTCCAACTTGAAGCTTGTTTTTCTTCTTTATTTTATACCATTTGGAAAACCGGAAAGGATCTAATCCCCACTTATGTTCTGTTTGAAAATGGTAAAATTGCAGCCAGGATTCATAACTATAAACTGGAAAGGAGTTGACACTGGCTTGAATAAAAAACGTAAAAGCTGCTAACAACTAAAACGTTTTCTGTTTGTAAAAATAGACGTTTCGACTACAAAAACTCGAGTCTTCATCAGTGATGACAATTAACACATAACATGCAAATATATATAATCTACAAATTATGCAGATATGCTGGTATATTGGCACCATGGCGACGTGACGACTTGAGAACTCAATTAGTGAATAGAGGTGTAAACATCCGGAATTTCCACGTGATCGTTCCCTGAATTCTGATCTCTAAGGGAATACCAGGCTTCTAAAAAGAGTCGTTTGTGATAATTAGTGGCTTTGTTTACGATTTCAATGTTATCAAAATCTATAGCGTGATCTAATTCGAAAACATGTTGAGCAAGCTTGGAGTTGCGATCAAATGTTTTAACAGCTCGTTTGTGTAATCTATAAGTTGTAAGGACTGCGATTTCGTGTACTATGGACAAACCGGAAGATCAATCAAGACGAGAGTCACCGAACACAAACGAGCTGTTAAAACATTTGATCGCAACTCCAAGATTGCTCAACATGTTTTCGAATTAGATCACGCTATAGATTTTGATAACATTGAAATCGTAAACAAAGCCACTAATTATCACAAACGACTCTTTTTAGAAGCCTGGTTTTCCCTTAGAGATCAGAATTCAGGGAACGATCACGTGGAAATTCCGGATGTTTACACCTCTATTCACTAATTGAGTTCTCAAGTCGTCACGTCGCCATGGTGCCAATATACCAGCATATCTGCATAATTTGTAGACTATATATATTTGCATGTTATGTGTTAATTGTCATCACTGATGAAGACTCGAGTTTTTGTAGTCGAAACGTCTATTTTTACAAACAGAAAACGTTTTAGTTGTTAGCAGCTTTTACGTTTTTTATTCAAGCCAGTGTCAACTCCTTTCCAGTTTATAGTTATGTTCTGTTTGGTTGGTCTGTTTGTTGGTCAAGAAGCTGTTTGGATTATCTTTCTCAGTGAGGTCTGTTCGTTCGCGGACTTCGACTTTCATCTCCTCACGTGTTTCTTTAGTAGCTTCTGTAAATGCTCCTTTAGGCCATTTCGTCTCAGGTTGCATTAAAAACTCAGGACCCCGCCACCAACATTCGTTGTCGATCAGTTCTCCAACGGTCAATCCACGCGTACCATGGTCAGCTGGATTCAAATTTCCAGGAACGTACCGCCATTGGTCAGGGTTTGAATCTTCGTGTATTTCCCCCACTCTATTAGCAAAAAAGGCTTAAAGTTTCTGCTTTGACTTTGAATCCAGTAACCGACATTGGAGCTATCCATCCAATACGTAACATCGCCCCGTTGAGCTCTGAGAGCTTCACACACTTGTTTTGTCAGTCGTAAACCAATAACCGCTCCCATAAGTTCAAGACGTGGGATACTTAGGGCCTTGAGTGGTGCCAATCTTGTTTTGGCTGCGACTAACCGTGTACCCATGGATCCATCCTCGAACTCGTATCGGACATAAACAGCAGCTGAATAAGCTTTTTTTGAAGCATCGGTAAACGTTTGAACTGTCATTCGTTCTTCTCTGATATGTGGATCTTTAAAGCACCTTGGAATCTTGATCCTCCTAAGATCTGATAACTCTCCAAAACATATTTTCCATTTCTTCTCCAACTGAACCAGTAGAATTTCGTCCCAGTTTACACCTTCCGGCCATGCCTGTTGCATCAGAATATTTCCTCTCACAGTGAAAGGCGTCAAGAATCCCAGAGGATCAAAGATCGTGGCTGTTTTCTTTAGGACATTTCTCTTCGTAAACACGAAATCTTTGGGTGGGGCTGAATACTGGAATGAGAACATGTCTTCTTGGGCGATCCACAATAGGCCTAGCGTCTTGGTTACTGGGAACTCAGTCTTGCTTAAGTCGATTTCAGCCGCTCGGTCCTGCTCTGGAATGTCTGCGGTTACTTCTGGCCGATGTGAGATTCATTTTCTAACATGGAATCCAGCTTTGTCTCCGAGCTCGGAAATTTGTTTCGTCATCAGCTTTGCTTCTTCGACACTCTTTACAGATGGCAGCAGGTCATCCATATAACAATTGTTTTCTACTGCGTCTGCTGCTAAAGGGAACTGGTCTTTGTGATCACGTGCATGTTGTTGCCAAACGTACTGAGCACAGATCGGACAGTAGCATCCACCAAACATAAAACGCTGAAATTCGTACGTCTCAGGCTGTTTACTTGGATCCAGGTCTCGCCAAAGGAATCGATGAAAATGTCTGTCTTCGGGACGAAGTACCAGTTGATGGTACATTTGGCTGACGTCGCCAGCAAGGGCCACCACCTCTTTCCTAAACCTCACCAGGATGTCGAAAATATTACTCTGTAACTTGGGGCCTGGCAAGATCTCCGTGTTCAGACTTTTCCTTTGATATGTAGCTGAGGCATCAAACACGATCCTGACCTTTGTTGTCGCTCTGTCTGGTCTCATAACAGGAAAATGGGGCAATAACCATTCCACCTTGGACCTAAAAAAAACAAAAAAACAAAAAAAAAAAAACAAAAAAAAAAACAAAAAAAAAAAACAAACAAAAAAAAAATTCCACCTTGGACCTTTCTTCATTTCGGGAAATGCGTCTGATGTAGTTCTTTTGTAAGTACTCATCAATGACTTGTTGATATGCGGTTGCTATCTTTTCGTCTTTAGCCAATTTGCGCTCCGCTTGTTTTAGGCGTCTTTCAGCCAGAGGTCTGTTGCTGGCCAGGCAAGGTTGTTCCTCTTTCCAAGGCACTGCCACCTGGTACCTTTTCCCGTCGAAGGTTCTTGATTCACTTACTTTTTTCCAGGAAACTTGCTCTTCTGGAGTGAACTGGTGTTTAGGTTGTAGGATTCCAATGTGTTCTAGCTCCCAAAACTGTCTCAGCGTCTCGTTCAGGTCTCCGTCGTGCAATGTGGTTTCATCTGACCTTTGGGTGCGAAAAGTTCGAATTAACCCGTAGTAGTGCTCGCCGCTTACATCTTCTTTATCGATTCGCCCGATAGCTGTCCATCCCAGTGGGCAGTCTTGCGCAGGGTTCATTTGTGTATCCAGCCACTTCTTTCATCGTGGTCATCAGTTCGTGATTGTTTGCTTCCAAAAGGATATCGATCGTTCCTCTTTAGGCAAGCTCGGGAAAAGGTATGTCCTTCAGATGGGTCCACTTATGTTTTATCTTCACTCAGTTAACAGGCCTCATCCCTCCGCAGATCTTCTGAGACGTCTTTGCTACCATGGTTTTATTCACATTGCCATCAATACTTTCAAAACCAACTTCAAACGTCATGGACAATAATCTTTTCCTTCTGACCTCGTACGCCCAGTTCTTCAACTAGGTGTTCGCTGATGTATGTAGTGTCACTTTCCTCGTCGAGGAAACAGTTCACCATAATTCTCTTGTTACCGTTCTTTAAAATCAGAGGGATCGTCTGAAGGGCTTAGACCTTTTCAGGTTTGTTACTGATTTCCATTGTGGCGGTATGGGTACTTGCATCCCCCTCCGTGACCTGCAAACTTGCGCTTTCATCCCCCTCCGTGACCTGTGTACTTGCACTTTCTTGCGTTAAATGGGTCTGATTAGGGTGAATGACGACTTCCTTATTTCCTGTTTCAGTTGTCGTAGATTCTGCGGAAAAGAACGTTGACCACTTTGAACCCTTTGGCTGAGCATGTAGAAGCCGATGATGAGTATCTTTGCATCCGTCAATGTTACATTCTCTGTAATTGGTACATGCGTTTCCTAAGTGATGTCTCCCCATACATCTGTAACACAACCCCAGCCGCTTGGCATATTTTTCCATCTTCTTTCAGCAGGTCTTCCTTTAAATACCTCGCACTGCCAAATAGGATGATTGTCGCCACAGACTCTAAATATCGACATTCTCATTTCGCCGTCGTACCGATTTGATAGGAAAGACTTGGAGCTGTGACTTTCATTTCTTTTCCATGGCACCGTCTTGTCTTTGGTTTTTGCATCGGATCCGATTCCATTTCTTGTCTCGGAAGCTTGAATCTGATATTCGGCCTCTTCCGCAACCCAGTCTTTCAATTTCTCCAGGGATTCGCGTTCCCGATTCTCTTTTATCCACCGATAGTATTGTGAAAGCAACTTTTCTGATATCTTCTCAAGTACAATTGTGTAAAGGGTTCCATCTGCTAAATCTGATTGGCGGTCGTTTTCTTTTAAGTTGTTCACTGTCCTTTCTAGCACGTCGGCAAACTTTTCCAAAGCCTTCGCGTCGTCTTCTCTTACTACTTTTATGTTCTTCAGCTCTTGTAGGTGACCTTGCACTTGTCGTCGACTTCCTCCGTACTTTCTTTCCGTGCTTTGGCCGTCTCATACGCCGCTTCCGATTATCCTAACCCTTTGATTGTTTCCGCTGCTTCTCTCGTCAGACAACCTTCCAACCTTAGCATCTTGAATTGCGATGATAGAGAGGAATGATCTACACAGCTTGAGAAAGCCGCATGCCACCGAGGGAAATCTATCTTATTACCACCGAAAAGGGGAATCCGAATACGTTCCAGTTGTCCGTTTACAGCGTTAGAAGTTGAACTTAATGAATCATTAGCGCGCTGACCACTACAGTTAGATGTATTTCCCGTTTCATTACTTCCTCCTACTTGCCCTGAAGACCCCGGCGTTTCGCTGTAACTTAAACTCTCTCCTGACCCTACATTACTTGACTTATGTAAACTATTAACATGACCTAGCAGAATGACGCGAGCTTGACTGAGCTCATGATCTACTTGTTTGTTGACAGCTTCAATTTTTTCACTGGTTTTTCTTTCTTTTGCAGTATCCTTCATCTGGCTATAAACCGACTCTAACTCGTCTAAAATCTTCATCGTTTGCTCTCTCACTTTCTCTATACGTCCCACTAGTTCTAACACCTTTTTATTATCGTGGGTTTCCTCCAATAACAACCCCACTACTTGGTTTAACAATCAACAACAACAACAACGTTTATTCGCACTGTAAAGTTACAACGATGTATACGTAATATATAAATTAAAAATAAATACAGTAGCTGGTTACCCAAAATAACTAAAAAACTATACTAGTGGGTAACCAATCTTGTTAAATTTGATTTCGCGTTCCTTTTTCCCGTTTTAAAGCTAAAATCACACCAGGCAATTCATCCACATTTTCCACATACCTTTCCTGTTCCTCTTTACCTCCTTTTTCCTCTTCCATTCCGTTAAACTGCCAGTGTTCCCAAAGCGCGAAGTCGCCAAAACTCTAAGTCGATCTCAGAAGAAACTTCTCTTTTATCGCCGAAAACTCTATAACCTCGCCGAAATCACTCCGAATCCGGACTGTAAGTTCCAATGTTTCTAACCGAAAACAGTGTCCTCAAATGTCGTAAAAAGTCCCACAATAACAAAACAACAACTCGCCTTCAAACAAAAAGCCGCGATCCCGCTTTATTTCTGCTTGCGCGGCAATACAATTCGTCATGCTAATTCAAACTTCAAATTAACCAATGAGCGCGCGCCTGTGATAATGCACAAATCAAAATGCGCGCGCTTGTAAATATGCACCAAACAAAATGCGCGTGCTTCGAGCAAAAGCAGAAAAACTTCGTCTTCTTCGAAATTAATCAAAACGTGTCAAAGTTTCCAAAAGAGATGCGAAAAGGCATCAACACCCAATGAACCCAAAGAAACTGAAACTGCAAAGTCTAGTGACAATTCAAAATATGGCTAATCTGATTCAAATGATAACCTTGACTCAACAGCTCCTGGAGACATTGATTCTATTGAAAATGATATTAAGCTAGCCAATGCATCAATATCTGCACTACCCTCTATTCCATGTCCACCAGACACACCACCCGCAACAAGAAGTACTTCTGACCCAATACCACAGCAGCAGCAAGCCTCTAACAACAAACGTATTCGAAAGTATTCTCAATGTGGACACTCACGAAAAGGACACACTCGCCCTAAACAAGGACCTGTCAAGTGTCCAGGATGCAGCAGAGGAGTCTGTTCAAGACAGCCATCACAGTCATCTTTACCATCGCAGTCAACCCAGCCATCACAGTTATCACAGCCAACTCAGCCATCACGGTCAACCCAGCCATCACAGTCAACCCAGCCATCATATATGTTTCCGCCACAACAGCAACTAATCCTACATCCATATGTACACTACGGTCATGTCATTGAATGGATTCTGCCACAACAACTATGTCAGTCCTTGATCTTTGGAATTCCAATGGGCAGTAATGCTTGTACTATCATCGCTGTCATTGGGGCTATGAAGTTTCTGTCTGGCACAGTTCCTGTCCCTTCTCCTCACAATATTTTATCAACTGTGGCAGCATTTGCTAACTCAATCAGAGAAGGAAACATTCTTTACAACAATCTGAATCTACCAGTAAACCAGCCAAATTTAAATGTCCAGGAGGCCCTAGCAACAAGATATGATAAGTTTGGACTGACAATGATAGAAGATAGTGCAGTTTTCTCTCCAGCCTGTCTCAAAGACAAACTAGTACTCATGACAATCTCATCTGGCAATAAATGTGCTATTATTGTTGCACCACCAGATAAGTCAATGCTGTTGTGTTTTAGCAGCAGGGAACAGAAAGTTTCATTGTTTGAAAGCTATTCTCATGGTAACCAAGGAGGATTGCTGGCCGTAGCAAGCTATGAACAAATAGACAGCTTTGTTCTCTTTCTTGAATATATGTGTTTGCGTGACTGGGGAAGCAGCATATCAGGGGCCAATATTAGTGTAGTATAGTAAAAACCTGTATAAGAACCTACATTTTTACGGTTAGCCTCAACATTTACAATTTCTTATATACATACGTTTACTGCAAGGTTCTAATAAAATGGTACTTAAAATGGCTAGTCTTAGCCTAACATGTTCTTAAGTTTTAGGTTCTTATATGCCAGTTTTTACTGTAGCTGTGAATAACTAATTTTGTCTGCTCATATGATGTTTAAAATAGTTAAATTAAATTAACTAAGTTAATATATTAATTATCACTTCTAATACATCACATGTGACAAAAAACAGCTAAATACAAACAAGTTTTATAATGTCTTGTCCGATTTTGCCAGCTAGTTCAATATGACAGGATGATAATAGCATTAGTGAGGCTCAGCATGATAGAAATACTTATGTGATACTCTTCCTAGATTTTTCACAATAACATATTAATAAATATTCATTAGCTAAGAAATTCTAGGCTTAATTTAACAGGCAATATTCCCGAAAATATGCCGCCGATTACTTCGAAATAAAAATAAATACTTAGAAATGAGTTCGATACGCGTATTGAATTTTCATCAACGCTTGTCGAGTGTGAAATTCAATAAGAATTTTACCAGAGACTATGCCTAGCAAAAGTGTGGTCATACTTTCAAGAAAGCATCGGAATATTTTCACCGATTTTGGGGCTTATAAAACCCACAAAAAACAAAGAAGGAAAGGACGATAAAACTAGTTCTAATGTCCGAACTGTGATACTCTTTGTACGATTACGGGAAATTCACTGTCAACTAAGTCTAAAATAAGGTTTCACACATAATATCGTAAAATTTTCGAGCTGGATTTCTCTGAAAGAGAACCACTGATTTACATTCTTATATGTTATGAACAAACTAGAGAACTTAAACTTACTATAAGACAGGGTTTTGGAGCAGTAGCCTCCGTTATATATCAGATATCCACCTCGAAAAACCCAAGCAAGCCACAACGTGCTGGTGTCAGTCCCGTAAATGGGTAGCAGCTTTGCACATTTGTTTAGCAATTTAGAACTCAACTGTGTTCTTTCACTCGCTGATTCTAGGCACAATTACACATCAAAAGCCCATTTAGCTATTTCTTGGATTGTTGAGTGTATAAAATACTTTTACGGTACACAACTGGCGCACGTTTTGACACACTCGGTAATCTTTCTCCACCATTGATCACCAAAACAAGGCAAGTGCCTAAGATGCAATGCGCATGCGCAGCAGGATACTGCCCCCGTTAAGTTAACCACTTGATGTGACTGAAACACGCCTTAATTTGCATTTCACACCCAAAAGGTGTGAAATAGGGGAGGAGCTAAGCCTTTTATACCGGAACTTCGTGTTTAAAATATTGATTAACTAGTGAAACGTATCGGCTCTGCTGAATAAATTATGTGAGATTCAATTCCTGCTGTAAGCACCATCCCGGGCTTCAATCGGGACAAAGTCAGTCCTGGTGGTCCGACGGCGGAAATTTTTTTAAAAAGTCTCAGGGAGGCGGGGGCGGGGGGCCACTTGACAAATGGCCCTTTGGGGTCATAAAATGGCGTTGAATTGCATGGGTCGGTCATCCAGCTATTTATCGATGAATTTTGAAATTTGTTACTCTTCCCAATATGACTATATTCTTTGGTCTGCAACTTGTAAAAACGGATATACAATGCAGAAAAAGACGTTAATAGTTCAAACATTTCAAATCAATCATTGTATGATCAATCATTGCTCCCGCAGTTTTTTCAAAACTATTGTCGGTTGTTTTCAACTGTACTTTAATGGCTATTATTTTCCCTTTGTAAACGCTCAAATATTTTGCGTACCGTCGGAAACTCTTCTCTCCTAGGCGTGTTGCTCCACCGACTCCCACCCATGCGTCCAACTCCCCACCCTCCCCTCTCTCCCCAATGCTGTCCCCATGTGTAAAGCAGGTGACCATTACTTATCGCGGGCTCAATGTTAACAGCCGATCGAGCGATCAAATGAAATGTTAACCTAAATGTTTCAACACCTTCAACGAAACGTATGTTCATTAACCTTTTATGGAGTGACTTCTGCTCTCAAAGAGTTACGGCAAAAACAAAATCTAACATAACAACCAATGTTAAAAAAGAAGAAACTTTTAAATCAACCTTTTTGAAATCACAGAAACCCACTAGACTGGCTTATCAAAAACTAATTGAGATCAAAACTCATAATCACCCAATACCTAGCCAACAAAAATGGAACAACGGTTTTTAGGAAGAATACGATCTCAGTTGGCGCACTGTTCATCAAATAGCTTTAAAATGCACCAGAAGTACTAAATTGATTGAATTCTACTACCGATTCCTGCATCCAATCTGGCTTCTCTTGTTAAAATGGGTTATAAAACTGATATCACATGTACCTTCTGGAATGAAGAACCCAAAAGAATACTTCATCTCTTCTGATCTTGTAAAAAAATTCAAGATTTCTGGAAAAATCTGGATTCTTTTCTACAGCAACACAAAATACTGCCTGAACACAGCACATTCAGTGAACTTACGGCTTTGGATCTGAGGCCGAACACATCCAAATACAATAAGGTAATATATCTCATCTCCTTAGTTGCAAGATTTTTCATCTGGCTTTGTAGAAGTAAGGAGAAAATCCCACAATTAGAGAGCTTTATATCTTACTTGAAATACTATGAGAAGGAAATCTAACCTCTCTCAATTAACTAGATCTATCAGTTTCCCCTACCAGAACAATCAATAACCATAACTTGAAGGGATTCAGCAAAGATACTTCAGAAGCCATGCCTTTTTGAGCTTCTTGATTTAAAATGGTTTTAACAAGTTGTATAGTGAATATGTACCAATTAATAGTGCTAGTATCCAGTGTTGTAATTTTGTTCTTTTTTTTTCTCTTTTTCATTTTGTCTTTTGATAATATGTAAATGGTCTTTAGGAGTATTTGTATTTGTATTTGTATTGTTGTACTACATTGCTGTGGGAATTTAAAAAAACTCATTCAACGCTTCGCGTATTCACTGGTTAAAAATGAAAATCGAACAGTTTTAGAGGGATCCCAGACATTTTATAATGAGTCTTTTCGATCTTTTTTTACACGTTCTTTGTTGTAAATATTCAAACAAGAATTTTAAAATGAGGCTGTTTGCTTTACTGTTGTATCGATTGCACGTGTCGCCGGGCTGAGGAATTTTCTCATTCGTTGTGTCCGGGGTTGGGAATAAGGCGTCAAGTGAACAAACTGTTGCAAATTAAATCCTCGGGGTTGTGCCTGGTTGGGATGGTAACAGTAGGAATTGAATCTTGCATTAAATATCCACTGCGACCTGCTGACAGGAAAAAAGTCTGGTTTATCTGGATGCCAGTCTGTGTTGACCTTTTTACGCATAAGCAAAATATGGAAGTTATGTTTGGTCTTCCAGCATTCATAATTTGACTTGTTTAGTTAATTGTTTTGTTTCTCGGTAGTGAATACCACCCGCATGAAGGAAAAGATACGCGAAGATGTCTCCCTTCACCAAATTCGCCATTTGTGTGAACGCAAAGATGATAAGCAAATTGAAGTCAAATTTTTTGAACTGCCATCAGTGATCGCACACGTTCTGTCTCCACTTCACAAAGTGCAAGAAAGTTCAACCTTCCAAGCGTTTTGGACACAATATGGAAAGAAAGCCCAAACAGTCAGAAAGAATGACGAAGCACAGAAACGAGACCTCGGCATCTCCAATGTGGTGGACAATGTCTGGAAACCGGCTTACGAAGCGTGGAGCCAACTTGTCGCGTGTACCTTGAATGGAACATTGACTCTAGGAGACGTAGATAAATTTTTTGAAAGCTACAAGGATCGAAAACAAGAGCTGGTTCAAGAATTATTCTGCATTTTCAAATTTGACCAAAGTCAAACATCGAGTAATACCAGTCAGTTAAAAGCAATAGCTGATAAGCGTGCCACGCAAATTCAGTTGTACCAGGAACTCCATCAGCATGTCACCGCTGCAGATGCAATCTGGGAATTTAAGGAATCAATGGGTTTTACTGGTGACTTCAAGATTGTCGAGGATCTGCGTAATCAAGTGAGTATCGTATTCTAACTGAGAAAAGATAAGGCCGTGATCAAACTGGAATTGGAGTCACCGAGAGTTGACAAGTTAACGGTTCTTTTGCTCGAAAGTTGATAAGATTCAATGTCTAAAACCCCTGGTGCAGCTGTCATCCCTCAATTATTGTATAATCTGATTTATTTCTTCAATGGTTCCAGCAATTTAGCGATGAATGTCTGTATCACGCCAGGTGCTCCCCACCTAAATAACCATTATACTAGAAACGTAACAAAAAATCGTCTAAAGTTTGTGTAAGTTAGTATTCCTTTCAAAACTATCAATATCTCTGGGTATTATTGCATTTAGTGCAGACAGAAAATAGCAGTCTGCGAACTTATCTTTTTGTTTTTGCTTTTTAATTTTAGTTGTCAACTGAATTTAAGCAAAAGCCACTAAACAGTATTGGAGAAAATTTTGATAAGGCCGGTAGAGCCCTTCGGTGTCTAGATGTGAATAAAGCAGAATGCTTCAAAGCAGTGGTGGACAGCAAGCGGCTGGTAGAGTGGCTACGCAAGACTATAACGTGTAAGTACAGCCAGTATGCATTCTTAAGCGAATGAATTTTTATCTCAGTTATAAAGCAATATACCGTCTGCAGTGATTTTTTTCGTTAAACAGAAACAACTCATTCACATTTGAGAGTTGGGGCAGTTGTTGTAGTCTTGCTCTGGATTCGTGGGCTTTGAATCCCTATTGTAATAGCAATATTCCACATAGCATTCCATGGTGCCTCTATCTCTTTATCCATTTGATTAAATAAAGAACTTCGTGGTTAGTGCTTCGACTGTCTGACATTTTGTCAAGTTTGTGAATCTCAATAATGTTTGAGGCAAGGAGTAAGGAGAGTGATTAATGGCTGATATTTGGCTGTTTTCACAGCAACTCAGGAACTTACAGTTCTTGTCGACTTGGCCTTGATCTCAGCCGGTGAAAGCGACATGGAAACTGACCGTATATCCAGTCTCCACACAAGCTGCTTAGGATTTGCTCCTTTGATCTTTGACCTCAAAGGAAATCAGGAACACAAAGTGAACTTTGACCAACTGATGAAGGCTTGTGATCCCGTCTGGAAAGCCGTCGAGGCGGATAAAACATTGCCAAAGAAGTTGGTAAGAAGTTAAGTACATGCGTTTCTTTTGAATGTTCATTTCTTTACCTAGAATTAATATTCTAGTGCATAGATTCTAGTTAATTCATTTGTACATTCTAGTTTAATTCATCACGTGTCCAAAATGATTCAGTTAGGCTGGTCTCACATCTATATGAACACAAGGCTTTGTGAAATATACTTCATTTGCATTCGAGAATCGTGAATCGTGAACAACTGATTTTTAAAGTTTTTACTGAAACTTTATGTAGTGCCATCGTCGGAGTGAGTCTAGTTTACAAAAGAGTTGTGGTTGTTAACATCGACAGACGTTTCGAAAACCAAAATCAGTGCAGTTGATTGTATACTCAACAATGTTAAGTCATCAACCAATCTAACGACAATATAGAAGATCGAATGCTGCGACTACCAGGTCACTTACAACGGTAAAACTGGCGGAAATTTATGGAAACGACTGACGGAACATAAATGCATGAGCACGAAACTGATGATATCAAAAGTAATTTTCCTGAGTGCTCAGCAGACAACTTATGGTCGCGTTATATATGTGCTTTGTTCGTAGCGTGACACTTGCCGGCATTTGGAATGGCTTAAGACTGTCAAGGAGTCACATGGTTCGGTTGCCATGACTTCATTAGTACAGGCAAAGAGGATCAACTCTAGTGGGGTATACGTTGTGGGTTGGCTGGTTGCTGATGGAAACCCGTCAACGGATGGCGAAAGACGGTTGTCTTTGGAAGATGTGGTCAGACTAACAGTTCCTGTAAAAGATGGAGACGAAGATGTTCAGATTAAAACCTACTCTCTTGATGAGCTGAAAGATTTGCAGAGCAAACTGATGCTGATTGCGGGCAAAGCTGAGAAAGGGAAGGATGACGTGGAAATATTTGTCAAGGTAAGTATATTAATTATAAGCCACCTTTGAAAAATATCATATCATGTTCCCGGTAGAGTGTAAGAGTGTAAGAGTGTAATCTGTAATCTGTAATCTCCCTTTTAGAGGGCCTTAGTTCAAACACACCGATATCTAGTACGATTACAAAGATTTTAGCCATTCTCTATTATCGAATTGCCCATAATACACTTTGTTTGCCCCCCCAAATTTTGCATAAACCGTTGTTTGTAAATTCTCTTGGGAGGACTGCATGTTCCCAAGAGCACTTCAAAACAATAGTTTATGCACAATTTGGGGGGCAAACAAAGTGTATTATGGGCAATTCGATAATAGAGAATGGAAAGAAATCTTTACAGCTTAGCAACAAAAATCCGAGTATATCGGATGCACCCAATACTTAAGTAACGTGCTTAAAACTGAGTACTAATTACTGACATATTTTGGGAAATGGCTACAATCAGGGAAATTTTGTTCTAATTCATATAGTGGCAGTTCTGAGGAAGGTGTAATTCTGGTGCTCAATAGTTGTATCCTTTGGCCGTCTAATGCAGAAATAAAGTAACTTTATTTAACACAATTCTAACGAATGAGTGCACCTTGATATCGTAGAATCTTGAAGGCGTCATGCGTTTAGCGACGGCATACATAAAACTTTCCGAATCTGGTTTTGTTCATCGCAAGCACTGGAGTCAAGAATTTCATTGCAATAAGGATCAATATGAAGGTGAATCTATCTCTGAGCAGCTGGCAATTGCAAGCACAACCATGGAAAATTGTTACAGAAACTGGAAGATTAAGGTCAGCAACGCACGAAGAGAATACCAGGAATTAAATTTCTTCACAACTCAGCCGTTGATGCTGCTTAGGAAAGAGATAGCTGCAGCTTGCCGCAGAAGTGACTTGCATGTTAATAACCTACAGGTGTTTACATTACTGGAAAGTGTTCGTCCCAGTTTGGACACTGAACACTTGAAATCAGCAATTCAGCGCTCTTTTAAATACACCGACATATTAGATCAGACAAAAGGCACGGGCGACCTTCCAACTTTTTCTTTGGTTCCTCACCAACCCGAGTTTGATACTAGCAAGTCATTGTTTGCAAATAACAACTACGTAGACAAGAGCCCCTCGACAATGGGCAGTTCTTCTCAAGTTGAGAATGCTTCCGTCAAAAAGCACAAGCCAAAAGACGTTTCCAAGATCCGGCGTTTTCTCGATGCAGCAGAAGATGAAGGTTACTCGGATCAGGTAGCTTTGTCAGCCTTAGCCAGTCTGGGTGTCGATGCAGCAGAAGACGACTTGCTACTTTGGTGTTTAGAAGAAGCCGTTGACGCCGACCTGGAATTTCTTTATGAGGAGGCAATGAATAACCCTATTATTGCGCGTGAAATTTATCCTCAGGGAATAGCTGATGATCAAGAGATACAACCAGAGGAAATCAGGTATTACTTTGCTATCGAAAATTACTTTAATGGCAGTAATGGCAACTGTGATGTATTTATTCCCCACAAGCAGTCTCTTTCCTTGTCACCCTGTATGATCTTAGAACTAGAAATACGTGTCTCGCAGAACCTCGCGAAGCTCGGGGGAGGATGCACTGCAAAATTTTAGCGATGTGGGAGGGAAAGTTGGAATTTCTGGTTTGACTAGAAAGGTTGGGTTGCTTGCTGGCAATAGCCCCAAAATTTAAAGTTGAGGCATTTTCGTTCCCAGTCTCTTCCATTTAACTTGTACTTTGTGCCCTGTCTTCCTAAAATAACATAAATGGGAGCTGGTACTGGTCCGGTTTGGGTTTTGAGCTGTGGGTCGCTGTAACTGCTATGGGACTGGGTACCAAACGATCCTCAGGCCCTTTCTTCCCCCCACCTATCTTCATTAATTTTTGTCAAAAGGAAAATTGGACTGAAAGTGGACGATGTATTAAGTACAGTTGTGGACATGGTCCAGGACAATATGCAGTGGTGTTGAGATTATTTTCATTGTTTTAATTAAATTCCATTTTTGAAGCTTGTGAGTGCTATCTCCCAAATTAATCTGTTCCATTCAGATACTGCTATAGTGTTTGCTCTATATACTGGATATCCAATAATTGGTAACCCAATTCTCTATTCGCTTGAATGGTTAAGATCACAGGAGTTTACTGCTGCTGAAAAGTGATGTTGTCCAAAAAATAACAACTCAATGGTGAAAGTGGCATTAGATTCTCCCAGCAGTAACAACACTATATTTTGGTTACAGGACATGAGAATTACAAAATTGATTACAAAACATGAATATTCAAGATGAAGCAACTGATTCTCTGCAAATACCATAAGCAATGTATAGAGACCAGGATGAAGAATTCGTAGGTTAAGACCAGGACTTAGGCCTTCATGATCAGTTAGCAGAGTTTGCCCCGTTAAAAATCTCGAAAACAAAATTAATTTGTTGATGTACATTATTCTTACTGGTGCCAATACAGTTCACATAGCCATATAACTACAGTGAATGTGTATTCAGTTTCCACAGACAACTCATGTTGAAGGTGATCACAGTAGATATAAAATGGGGATTCTGGGCCAAAAGGCACCCCCCTCGCCACCCCCCTGATGAAAATTCTTTAAAATCTCGAAAAACTAACGCTCACATTGAGCGTTAAAACAATTCTTCTGCTTAATTTGACGCTAACCCAATTCATATTTTGATTTTCTAATTCTTCTACGCTCAAATTAAGCAGAAACAGTTCTTGTGTCATCATTTTATTTTCAAATGCTAATTCAAGAAGGTTTCACTGTCATTCAAAACTGTTTCTCACGCGTGAGAAATCATTTATATTTTCACATTATCCCTATAAGGGATACATATGGTGTATATGTTCCAAAAATAAATAAAGGGTTTTAAAAATTAAAAATATTGTTTTTAAAATTATTTTTAATTTAATTTTTCTTAATTTATTTTTGGAAACAACATTATCCCTATAAGGGATACATATGGTGTATAGGTTCCAAAAATAAATAAAGGATTTAAAAATTAACTTTTTTAAAAATTATTTTTAATTTAATTTTTCCTTTATTTATTTTTGGAACCTATGCACAAACTTTGTACATATCAGGATAGCCAGATTAATTTAGCTTTTCCACATCACTCAACGGTATCCAACTATTGAATTTATCTGAATAACCTTTCAATTTGACCAATGCTTTCTTCTGCTTGTAATCACGGCGAATAACCTTTTCAACGCGGAAAATATCTTGAGATGTGCGTTGGAGTTCTGCCTCGTAAAATGATCCGGTTATTTTTTCTCCCAACAGATCAACTTATCTATACGTTACGGGATTTGTGTTCAAAACCTCATCGACAATGAAAATTTCTTCTGTCCAATTCGGTGTAAATCCTTTGTCGAATATTTTTCGTTTATATTTAGTTATAATTCAACACATTGATACACTGCCCAAATATGGTCAAGAAGTTATCGATATACGTTATGTCTACATGACGTATAACCAGCGATGGCGGTAATTTTGAAGGAAAGTGAAAATGATCGCTGCCTGCACTTTCGTGTTTTTGGGAGAAAAATGCGTGAACTATTAGATATAAAAGGAAAGGAACGAAAAAAAGAGAAGAAAAGAAAAGAGAAAAATTATTGTCACATGATTGGACAAAAGGGGCGCGAAATTTTCGCGTTGTCGCGGTCGCAGTGCAGTGTTTCTTGGCAAAGGTGAATGAAAACTGGTTCAAAGTCAACCGCTCGACAAGAAGTGAATAAAGGAGCACAATTTTCGGAAAATGCCTTTAGTGATCACTTATGGAATATGATTTGACTTGACTTGATACTTCCTCAGAAATGTTTCTGATCTTTGTTTTAAGCGAATTGACGCCACTACGGCTGTAGGAACAAAAACGAGCGAGTTTGTAAACAACAGCGATCGACTCTGCTCATACTTCGATGTTTGAAAATTTAGTGCGCTGATGGAAGGGACTAAAAGCCACATCAGCTACAGGTAACAATGTTTTAACCGTTTCTTGTATCCTTTAGCTGAGAATTTTTGTAAGACATACTGTCCACGCTGTAGTTCTTTCAGACTTTTCGCCGCTATGCTTAGGTAGCCGTGTGTTTGTTCAATTTGGTTTGATTCTGAATTGAACTTTTTAAGACACGAAACACTTGTAACTAAGAAATTCTATGCCATTTTACTGTGTTTTTATTCGTGTAATCACTACTCTGTCTCGTTCTTTACGTAGACGAAAGCTCTTCGTAGAAACCCTCAAATTAATTTTAGCTCCGCAAACGTTTTGGCATTCGCTGCTTGTTGTGTAAGAAATGGCGCGAGGTATAATATTGTTGTAAGCCTTTTACTTAATAAAAGGTTGTATATCTCAATTAATTTTTTCTCGAAACTGTGATTTGTTATCAATGTGTTGAATTATAAAACAGTTATAGTGTTCAAGCATGCACAATATTGACAAAGGCGCCACTTTCATTCATGAACTTTGTAATGTTTCGCGCGGTAAAACACATGTAAGCGGTAAAACACATGTAAGCGGTAAAACACATGTAAGCATTTTTTAAAATAAAAGGCATGTCGGCGATATTTTTTCTTCAAACTGTGCTTTGTTATCAATGTGTTGAATTATAAAACTATTATAGCGCTCAAGCTTTTATTAATATCGCCTAATTTTAGCCGACTCGGCCTACGGCCTCATCGGCTAAGTATTAGGCGATATCACGCGCGCTTTCAGGCTATAATAGTTAAATATTCGAACTTTATCACCAACATGACATTTTGCTGGGACGTGTTTAGAATAAATTAAGTCTCCATATAAATTTGCAAAACTTTTGTTTCATTTTTAATTAGACTGGCCTGCGCGGGGGACATTCGAACGCTAAAATGAAAAGTGTGATTATATTTGTCGACTAACCTGTCAAGTTTGTCAAAGTAAACCGTGCTATTATTAGCAGAAAACATCCTCCAGAGTTTTTGTTTCATCGTTCTGTTCCACCGTTCAATAACAGATCCTTTCTTCTCGTTTTCAGTCGAATATAGTTGAATGCCATGTTTATTAAGAAGATTTTTCAAATACGAATTCGCTTCCCTTATCGGCCCAGATCATTTTCGGTTGCCGCTTCGTGCTAAAGATTGATTTGAAAGCATCAGTAACTGATTGTCCTTTCTTGTCTCTCAATGGTCGAATCCAGCCATATTTCGAGAAAACATCGATTGCCATCAAAAGATATTTAATCCCCTTATTCTACTTCGAAAATTTCCCCACCTCGACTAAATCCGCGGACCATATCTTGTCTATTCCATATGCAATGACTATCCTCTTTTTAAATCTGCGCTTGATTGGCCGGTGTAATTCCTCGCTGAGGCTTTGAGCCCAGCCATTATTCAAAACCTTCTTCCGTTTTTTGAAACCCCTAATCCAGCGGAGCTGGCGGCAAAACCGAGTCCAAGTTTTTGTTTCGTATTCATCACATTTCTAGCCAACGCATGTCCCCATTGTCTTCGTTTCCATGGGATCGCATCCAAGGCAGCAACCATTTTTCTGTCTGCTTTGTTTTTACATTTACGTGGATCTGGTTTATTTGTACAGACTGAATAATCAACGTCATGCTGCATAGCAACTGCATCTGTTTTACCTGTCGGCTGTTGATAAATTTTCAGAATCTCCCCAGTGTTTGGATCGAAACTAAGCTGTCGATGAAGTGGGTTATACGGCCCTGTATAATGATGTTCTGGAAGGGTGAAACCTTTTTGCAGTTTCGGGAGTTTTCCAATTAATTTATGAACACCTATTCCAGCTTCGCTGGTGGCGAAGCCGATTCCACCGCCATCGAGATCTTTTCGTTCTGTTTTATATTTCTTGTCTGGCCTAATCTTAGTACTTAATTGATTCATCATATCGGAAGTTGTCTTTGCAAGAAATGGTTTTGCTTTGTCAAGAGCAAAATCTAATGCTTTTTCCTGAGTGTTTTTATTTCTCAACAATTCACTTGCTCCATAACGGCCCATTTCAACAGCTTTTTTCCTAACCAGGGTATAGCATGTGTCATGCCTTCCAATCCTAATTGAGCTATCGTTGATCCAATGCCCTCCCCTTGTGAGGGCTGCATTAGTTTCCCTGTTTAACGAATCTTGTTTTTTTTTTTAATGTCGCATGAAGCGGAATGGCAGAACTACATGGTTTTTCCATTTTTTGCTTTCATATAACTAGTTGGCCCAACTCAACGCAGCCAGTTTTCCGTTTTTCCTTGACACAATATGTTTCCATTTTTAATCGAAATATTCTTTTATGAATTTCTCATTGAACATTGTATCTGTTAAACTCAAAGGCCTCAAGATATCATAATAATCTTTTTTTATACGACCATTGATGAAGGAAGGAAAGACAATAATAACCGCAAAGGACACTTTTTATTTTTTGATACTGACTTGTGTTGTAAATTATTTGTTTCCCATCACTTTTAAATTCTTCCGGATAACCCATCCCAAAACTATCGAAATACCATATAAATTCCCTATCGTGAGATGGAACGCAACAAACCCAATGAGTTCCTACATTTTCATATGAATCAAGATTCAAGATGGATGGACTGTGTTTTTAGACATACATTGATCTCTTGAAAAGATGCCTTTGAAATTTGGAATTTTAAAATATTTTATCCAGTTCAACAGATCAACATTACTCAGTGGTTTGTTTATGAATTTGGGCTTCAGGGGTTTGCCCCTCAGGCGTTCGCGCCTCACAATATTGCCCCGAGAATTGGTACTTTGTTGAATGGGCTGTTCTCCCCTAAAAAAAAGTCCCTTTCCATTTTTTTTTACCGCGACCAACAGTATTTCGCCCCCAGTTACCAATAAATGGTGGAGGTTGATACATTCCAAATCTTGTTGCGCCGCGGCCTTTTGGCCTGCCTTTTCCTTTTGGTCGGCCAACTCTTGGCGCCCCGTTTCCAGTCATTTTTTTAAACGCTTCAATAGCTAGCGGAATACCAATGCTTGCCAGCACAAAACCCAGTAATCCACCAGATTATTTGGGTGTTGGCATTATTACTATTTGTCCTCCTGATTGAAGGGTATTCAGAATTTCTTGTTTCTGTTTATTTGTTAGCAAATGTTTATTGTCAATCAGTTTTTGAATTTTATCTTGCGGGATGAGGAAACCGCCTGTTTGGCCTTTTCCACTCACTTTTTTAATAACTTGACTTGCTCCTTCGCTTGCTTAACCAGCAAGGGCTGATAATCCAAGTGTTTTAGCTAGGGCGGGTGCCAATGAACGCACTAATGGAATAATAGCAGAAAATAAACTTCCACCCTGCCTCATTACTTTTCTAATTTGTGTTTTTGATATTTTTATTTCTGCCCCATTACCATGCGATCTAGCTCTGGTGATTCGTTTAATTTGATTGGCTGTAAGAAGTAATTCATCATTTCCAGTTGTTTGATTTTTACTTAATCTAATTGTTAAAGGGCTGTTTGTTCTGAGTGCTTTTGCGAGTTCTCCTTTTTGCCCTTCAGATAAATTTACTTTGTATGGATGGTACGCTGTCATTTTATATGATTTTTTTAAATTACGCAATGACTAATTCATTTCCAATTTTATCAATTTTGACCGTTTCTTCATATAAAACTATCGCATGTACATTTAAGTTTACCGCTGCATTTTGGTTCAATCTTTATCTGAATATTAGTTGTGTGGGATCTCTTGTTACTTTTTCAGCTTGATAAGATTAATCGAAATAAATTAACCCATAAAGAGAATTATAATTGGCTAAATTCACTTGCGTCCTACTGTTGTAGTCATTTTTCCTCATTGCATAAGACATTACATCATTAAATATTCTTACTTTTGATTCACTGTCATACTCTGTTTCCGGATAAAAAACTCCATTTCCATACTCTCATCGGCAGTTCAACATTGCCGCATTTAATTTGAAAGTGTCCATAAGGTAAGGGTTATCTTCTGCAGCGTCATCATTGGGTGGGTTGGTTCTTTTAAGATAAACAAAAATATGCTTAACAATATCAATACTGCTGGATATTTGGAAAATCCTGATGATTGTGTAGGAGCTGATTGTTCATATGTCTCCCTTAAATATTTCCATTGTGTTTCTTTCTGGAATGAACTGACAAATTTGTCATAAAGAGAATCTTTGGGTGTTAATCTGGGAGCCCAAAGCAATAACCTATTCACAACAACTCTTCCAGCATCAACACCATTAGCCATATGAATTAATTCACCATCATCTTGAAGCGTAATCTCAAATTGCAGCTGCATAGGCACAAGCATCTTATCTTCACGTTTTTCGAAAAAGGAAAAACGATTTAATGGAACAATCGTATTAATGTTTTTAGCACCACCGTTTCCATTGTTTTGAACTGCTTGAGATTGCAACCGCTGAGCTTCAAATCCTGCATTCATATTAGCTGTTGTTTCATTGGTATCCAAATACCAGAAACTGTTCTTGGCTCCTGACCTACTGAAGTCATCAGAGTATTCTAACAAATTTTATGCAGATTATCAGTATCATAAACTATTTTACCTGCAGATTTAATCATCATGTGCTTAATTAATGAATGAGCACCGTTTATAACGGTTATTCTATCAGCTGCCGCATATCCAGCACCGTCTGCTAATTTCTGCACTTGAAATTGTAGTTCAAAATAAGCATTATACCAATTGTAAAACGCCGATCTATCATTAATTGTGAATTTATAACCGCCTTTCTTTTGATGTTCTCCATTAGCTGGAGCTCTGATTACATCATTTAGCTGGAAGCGCTGGTCTGAAAGCCATTTTATATCATTTTATTTTCTTTTGATGCCCTGCCCAGATGTTAATCTGTTTAATATATCATCAGCACTCTCTCCGTTTCTTGAAGCAGGGGTTTATGGATGTTTTCCGCTGGGACGCCTTCCGCTAGGCGGCCCACGGCCCGGCGGTCTTCCCTTTCTCATGTTAGCCAGTTTTTTCATTATCAAATCACCAGATTTTTCAGACATTTTTTTGCCTAGTTTTTCTCCAGTGTGGGAAATTCCTGCTTCCAGTGCTTTTTTCGCGACAGGTTTCGCGAATGTTTTGAAAACTGGTGATGCGACAGTCCTCATTGGTTTAAAAAAAATTATCCACAATGACACCTGTTCGTTTGGGTTTAAAAACAAACCTTCCTAATTTGGGATTATAATAACGAAAAAATTCATATGATTTCATTTTATTATTTTTTTAATATTAACGAGAAAGCCGTATCGGCCCCATTCAGGTTGATAAGCCTTCTTTTTCCATCAGTGATATAGATTCGAATACTGCTTATTTGTTTTTATTCACAGATTATGTTACTCTCATTGGTTCAAGTGTAAAACTATATGATGATCCCAGAACAGATGTTGAAAAGGAATAAATGATATCAGTATCTTGACCATCAACAAGCGAATCATTTGTCAGATCACAATGAACGTTCAACATATCAGTATCTTGACTAAAATTTCGAACTCTGGGACCAACATTTATTTTATCCTTCAGAATTTTTTTGTCAAAGCCAAGGAGGTCGTGAAAATTACTTTGGGTGAAATCCAGTTGATAATTTTCTTCCATTGTTATTGTTACTCTAAAAGTTGTGGTATTAAAAGCCAGGCTGATTGGAATTTTTTTTTTCAGTTGCTTTTTGAACAAAAGCATTAATCTCTTCATAGGTCCAAACTCCAGCTGGGAAAGATATATCCTGAAATGTTTTCCTATTATCAGAGCTGACCCTGATTAATTGATTATTGTATCCAGCATTGATGTTAAACCACGTAAAACTCATATTGATAATTCTGTCAAGCCAAACAACATATTGTGCATTTGGGTCCAAAACAATTGGTTGATTAAATTTTGTGAAATTTTCAGGCCTGTTGTTTCCTGTTTTAACAGAGAAGGATGATAAGACAATCTCTTTTTCGCTTTTCATTTTATGTTTTGAAATAGTTTCTATAGATCTTCTCATGTTGAGCTTTATTGATCAATGATTCTTTCAAAAGAATGTCTAAAATTGCAACACCAGTATTTCTTATGTCGATGTTTGTATTTCCAGCAAGGATGGAGCCAATGATAACCTCAAGTTTCTCCAGAAGTTCTTTTGGGTCAGTGAAAAATGTCAGGGCGGCCCCTTTGGGGCCGCGGTTTCCACCTCTTTTTTTTCTGACTCCAGGCTTTGGCCTGATTCCAGAGCCTTCAAATGTTTTTTTGTTTTCCTTCTGGCTGTAATGCTCTATGTAATCAGTCAAAATTTTAAATCTCGTGTCTATTTCCTTATTCTTATCTCCATTACAGTTTTGGTTATTTGGCCGCGATTGAACTTTTTTGTAACATCTGCTTTGTAACCTTTCAGTTGATTTCTTTAAAACGCTGCAATTGATCTGGCTTTTGCAAATTTTTCAAAATTTTTCAATTTTTGTTGCTGATAAAGTTGGTTCATTTAATTGTTCTTCCATTTCATCATAAGTTGGTAAACCTAGACTATTTAGAATGATATTATCTTTGCCATAAATTGGTTCATCCTCTTTATCTTCCGTCTCTATATCGGCCGTTTCCACAGCATAATCAGGAAATAATTCTTGATCTGAAGGAAATAATGATTCATATTCAGGAGGCTGTTCACCTTCTTCACATGTTCGGAGGGTTTCTGAAATTTGTTTAGCTGCTTGCGGTGCAACAGCTGCGCCATCGTCATCAAATAAACCTTCGACATCCATCTCTTCAAATGGGTCGACTTCTGGTAGATAATCAATGCCTGGCTTTTTTTCGCCAACGACTTTCTTTTTCCGAAGTTTTAAGGCCTCAAATTCGAAACAATAACATCATCTAATTTTGATGTTATGGCTTTAAACACTTTACCATATTCGGTTTGACTTGTTTGTTCACCGATCTTTTTCTTGGTGAATGCATCATGAACGAAAATGATTTGATTTCCCAACTCAGTTTTTCTTTTTGCAAGTTCTTGCCATTTTAGTAAACTCATTTTATTACCATCAGATACAAAATTGAAGTGTAGAACATGATGTTATCTTTTTAAAATGAAGATTCCAAACTATGATGTCAATGATCCCATCATGAATTATAAGCAGGCCAAATCAAAATTTCAGAATGCTTATCTGTGGTGGCCCTTCGGGGTCAGGAAAAATGTTCTTTTGGATATGATTTTACGCTTATTGTATTATGATAAAATTTATCTTTATGCGAAAAATCTTGAACAATCAAAATATCAGCTTTAGCTGAAAACATTTCAACCAATCAGCAAAGAAGCGGGTTATGAAGTCGTGGAAGCATCCCCAGATGAAATCATTCCAGTTTCCTTATTATATCCGATGATAATCAAAAACTGATTATATTTGATGATTTTGTGTGCGAAAAGAACCAAAAGCCATTGATTGATTATTTTATCCGGGGCAGACATAAAAATTGTAGCGTTATTTATCTATCACTAAGTTAGTACAAAACACCAAAAGATATCCGTTTGAATTGTTCGCATTTTTGCATTTATGAATTTCATAAATAATATCACCAAGAAAAATTATGCGAAGGCAACCAAGGACCCATATTCTTTTCTGTATATTGATAAGCCGAGGAAATTCATTTCCTAAAACTTTGATGAAAGTATTTAAAAATGATGAGTTATTCAAATGGTTTGTTGCCTGATAAAACAAGCCAATCAACTAATCAAAGAGGAAAAGATGGGTTGCCAGGCGTTGGTTTTAAATTAACGCCTTCAGGTGATTATGATATGCAAAACAAAAAGTTGACTAATGTTGCAGAAGGAGTTGGCAATGATGATGCAATCACAAAACATCAGGTTGACACACTTGAAACACGTCCCGAAAGCAAATTGACGCAATTGAGGGCAGATTCACTCCAGGTTGATGGTTCCTCGCATATGACTGGAGATCTTGATATGCGAGGCCAGAACATCATCAAACCAGGAGGCATAGAAATGAATCGCAAACTGATCACAAATATGGACACTGATGAAAACAATGATTTGTCAGCTGACAATATGATAACTCTGAAAAATTCCATCCTAATGCACCTGCACCAACGCACGAAGTCACCAAAGAACATTAAGCAGTAAATTATGACAGCCTTGTCTCTTACGATGATGTCAAAAATATATTTCTTTCCCGCAAAGAAATGTATCCAATGGAAGAGGGGTTAGATATGGACAACCATTTCATCTGGAATGTGAGAGACCCTGAAGCAATTGACCAAGCAGCCAATAAAAAATATGTGGACAATTCCCTGGCTGACGAGAAGATTCTGAAAAAAGATTCTTCTGGTAATGTCGATATGAAATCAAAGTCCGTGAAAAATCTTAGAGCACCTGACCAAGGTGCTGATGCAACGACTAAATCTTATGTCGACAGACAACTAAATGCCCAGATAACAGGTGTGGTAGAGGAACTAATCAAAACAGAAGAAAATCTTAAAAAAAATATGTCAATGAATCGCATACCACATCAACTTCCCACCCGAAGGATGAATTCAGATATTTGATGGAAGATGTGGATGAATCCAGCTCAGAAGAAGATATCAGGGCGACTGGAATCAATGATTTTCCAAGTTCACCTCATTTATTCAATAAAAAGGCCTATGATGTGAAAATATTTAAAGATGTCAATGATATATACTCTGGGAGACTTGGTTTCAATATGTATAAACTTCCAGAGGGAGAATACACTATTTGCATTGAATTCTTTCCTGCGTCAATGAATAACGTGAGCGTCAATGTCGTGAGCACAAGCCTGAATATCAATCAACAATCAACCAAGACGTTTTCTAATTATTCTAGATCCAACATCCACATGCATAAATGGAAGATTTCCCCGCCTGCGTATATATATCTGGATCTGAAATGGCAAGGAACCTCTCAAGACGCAAATGAAGGAGATGCAAATCTGATTATTTATGGCGTGGCAGGTTCTCATGCGCCTGCTGATGTTTATGATTCAGCTTTCGTTTTTGAGGAGGGAAGATGGTCATGGAGACTGATTTGGATATGAATGGACACAAATTTCTCAATTCAAATTTGAAAAATGATTTAATGCTGATTGGAAGATACAAACAATCGGCTACACCACAAGTAAATATACTTTTTGATAATTTTTTTAATGATATCGTCATCCCAATCAGATGTAAATTAATTGAAGCGTATTCTCAAATTGTTTCAAAAGATTCTTTCCCGCAACTAACTTTAGTCCTCCCAAGGAAAACAAGGCAAACCGGAATGCGATTTAGGGAGGATAATAGAATTAAAAAATTTTCTTTTACAAATGTTGATTACCAAGCAGGAGATTTATTTTCAGCAAGAATAGATGATCGAGAAGTAAATGTTAGTAGTCTCCAAATCACATTTCTTTTTGAAATTATCCAAAAATGAAGAAAAACGTCTTTGACTTCAACCACATTGACCCAGCACTTGAGCAGGAAACAGTTGATGAAATAAAAAAATTATATAGTTTTTATCACAAGCGTTTCTGGTGTTATAAGAGAGCGTTCAAGTATTTCAAAAAAATAAATCTTCTGCTGAGTCTTGGCTCAACATTTCTTGTTGCCACTGGCACTATTGCTGGGGGTGTGACTTTGAATCCAATTGCTTTGGGTGTTCTAAGTGGCGCTGGGTTGTGTTTGAAGACTTTCCAGGAAGTGAAGAATTATAAAAAAAAAAATTGAAACGTGCGAATCCGCCTTCACTACATATGAAAAAGTTTTGTCCGATCTAAGGGCCTGCTTGAGAGGCGATGAATTTGACTCGCAGAAAATCATCGATGAAATGAAAATAAGGGATGCGATGATCATTGATCTGTGTCTGAATATTGAAAAATATGAAAAAGATTATGAAAAGACTTTAAAATAAGTGATTCGAGCAGTCCTGCTTCGCCGAGTTGGTACGATTCTCAAGATGAAAATCTGCAAGAAGAATTAGATTCTGATTGGGAACCAGAAGATGACGTTGAAGCAGATCCAGATTGGACACCAGAAAATCTTTGAATGGAACCCCGATGATTGGATGCGGGTCGAGTTTTGTTTTGGATCTTTCTCCAACTTTTTTGTTGAAGATGCAATTGATTTGCCCGTTTTTGAGATAGAGTTTGGGATAGACTTTGAGAAAGTCACTTTGATCCGGCTTGAGAAGAACCAATGAATCGGGCTGAAATTTGAGCTTTGGATTCAGTTTCGCGAGTGCTGGTTTTGCTTCCTCAGCCAATTGTCTGATTCTTGTTTCAATTTGCTCAAACTTTGGTTGTTGATCTTCATCTTTCACTGTGAAACCAAGAGAAAAGTTGCTTTCTTTTCCTTCATTTTTGTGTTCCCAAATTTTCATGCGGCCTTCAACGATGACTTCGGCTGATTTGCCATCATATTCAATTTGGAAGAGCAGTGATGGAAAACTTTCCTGCTTTCTTTGTTTCTGGTTCTGCGAGTGTGATTTTTTGGACATCATAATTTTCTTTGGTTATCATTTTAAAGGGTAAGACAAAAAAAAACCTTATTTTCTGAAATCAGATAACAAGGTCCAGTAAATATTTCTTTCCTTTTTTCCTCAAAACTCTTCCATCCCTACTCTTCCATCCCTATCCCTGATAAGGCCTGTTGAGTCTTCCCTTATAGGGGAAAATGTTGTTTACAAAAATGAATAAAATAAATAAAGAGTTTTAAAAAATAAAAAAATATTAAAAAAATATTTTTAATTTAATTTTTCTTTGAATTATTTTTGGAACCTATACACTATGGGTATCATCCCTTATTTAAGGAGAATATTGTTTACAAAAACAAATAAATAAAATGAAATTTAAATTGATTTAAAAAAGTATTTTAAATTTTTTATTTTTTTATTTTTTTTTAAACCATTTTATTCCATATAAGGGCTTCAACCCCTATAATGGATAAAGCTGTTTACAAAAATAAATAAATAAAATTAAATTTAAATTGATTTAAAAAATATTTTAAATATTTTATTTTTTATTTATTTATTTTTGTAAACCATTTTATCCCATATAAGGGTAATATTGTTTACAAAAATCAAAAAAGAATTCAATTTTTGTCAACTATTACAGCCATGCTCCGTCACGCGTGACCAGTAATCTAGAGAATGAAATGAACATTTGAATATTTCTTTGTAACGTCCGAGATTTGAATGAAACCTTGAAGATCTCTGTGGAAAACACTTTGAAAGTCACGAATTTCGCTGCATGCATAAAAAACCTAATATTGTTCAGATATGTAACATTTCAAACAAAATGATATTTTGTTGCACTTTGTTTCCGAAAATGCGGTAAAATTCTCACGGGAATTCCGAATCTCGGAATGAATTTTCAAAACCGGCGCGTAATCTTAAAAAAATCCATTCAATTTTCAAAAATACTGGTCACGCGTGACGGAGCATGGCTGTAAAATGTGGACGATAAATGTCAAAGGCACTGGTTACTTTACTAAGATTGCTCCCATGGCAAGAATAATGGGAATAACAAGGCAGCACCCTGCAAGAGAATTGAAAAAATGAAAAAAAAAAAACGATTCTATATAAACGGAAATCATTATATAATAACTGAACACAAAGAAAAATTAGGAGTAGGATTTCAATATATAAATGATACCATGGAAACATCACAATATTTCCCAACATTGCAAGAACTCGCAAAAGATCTAGGTGTGACATATCAAGCTGTATGGTATGCCCATAATAAATCTGATAGAGGATCTGTGCTTAAAGGTAAAGTTGAATATCTTATCAGAGGTACTGGCGATAACAGATATCCATCAAAAACTGTGTTGAAGCCACAAAAAATTCCCAAGGATAAGAAAAGAGTTTATATAGCTGAGGATGTTGATATAGGCTTTGTTAAGGTAGGGCCTAATGATGTAAGGTTGATACATCCTGAGACTTAAAATTAATTTGGGGCAAATTAATTTTAACTCAATCATGCCTTAGCATAATCTTTTCTCCTTTGAAATCAAAACACCATATGTATCATCCCTTATAGGGATAATATTGTTTACAAAAATTAAAAAAAAGGTTTTAAAATTAAAAATAATTTTTAAAATAAAAATATTTATAATTTTAAAACCCTTTATTCATTTTTGGAAACAACATTGTCCATTCTGGAACCCATTTTAGTCGATTTTATGAGGATATTCACAGATACTGCTTCAAAGCAAACACCTATAGAGTTAAAATATTCCCCGATGAATGGGCAGAAGATAACTTTAGCCTTGAATCCTGGTCCCACATAATCCGCAATATTATCTTCTTTGCCTCCCACTGTGAAAACAGCGTTATCTTTGTAAACTCCTCCCCATCAATATACACCTAATTCAATAAAGGTTGCTTTGGCAGTCGGTCATTGGTAATTGGGATTTGGCATTTGGCATACGGAACACAATGCAATGCTTCGCTTGAGTGACCGCCAAACAATAGCTTCCCAATGCCCAATTACCAATGACCAAAGCAACCTTTATTGAATTAGGTATATACAGAAAGAAAATTTTGTTATTTTACTCGTTGACCTATAAATGATTGTTTAACAGCCGCCGCTTCCATAATTTTCTTTTTAATTGGGCTTAGAAGTTTATAGTTTCAACGAAATCTCCTGCCAGGATGATAAAAGCATCCCTCTCAAACCCCTATGTTTTTAAATACTGTTTCCTGTATTCTGATCATAGCCTCCATCACAAAATTAACTCGTTTTCCATTATGTTTAATCACACCTCTTATTTTATGACCCCTATTATGATGATAAACAACTCTCAGTTTTTTTACATCAACATCTTCCATCTTGATTGAGTTGGTTGACATTTTATTTAAAATATTTTTTCATTCATGTTTCCTCTTCTATCCTCCAATGACGCTCACGCCAGTGTCCCCAGGCAAGAGTATGAATTCTATCTGGCAAGATGAAACGCTTATCATCATCTGCAGAAAGAGCAGTCTTGTTCACTGTTTCTGAGAATATTTCATGTCCATGGCTTCTTATCAAATTCATCTTTCGCATTTGTGGCTCTCCAGAGAAAAGACAGACACCATAATCCTCACAAGAGATACAGTATTGTGAAAAAGTCTTGCAAACGAAATGCGCGAATTTCGCTCATTGTTCCCGCGAATTTTCGGCGAAAGTTCGCTCGAAAGTTCGAGCGAAATTTCGTGGCGGTTAGAGCGATATTTCGTCTCATTTTCGGGTCCTCGTCGAAAATTCGCGGTCATCAGCGAAATGTAGGCAGCAGGAAGCGAAATTTCGCTAGACAATACAATGAACAGGTGTCTATATAATTTTGCAGTGTTTCTATTTTTTGCAGTGGAATTTACCAGAATAATAATCTTAAACAGCGCCTTTTGTCCTTATTAACCGTAAAGAATGATACTTTGTAGTTATTAATCGTGAAACCATGTCAGTTACAGTTAATAATCTTAAAATTCCAGATTAATAACTATGTTTGGCACACGTTTCCAGTTAATAATCTTGTAATGCGCTAATATTAACTGTGTCTGACAGACATTTACAGTTATTAATCGTGTGTTGCCCATTTCCACGGACAAGATAACTCGAAAGCAAATTTAACTTGACCATCCGCCATTACAAAAAAAGAAAACTAACGTAAAGTCTACTTTCTACAGCGCTTGTTATACCGTAAATATTCCACAGCCGGATTCTTCAGAGGTCAAAATTTCTATTGAGCTTGATTTATATTCGATTTAATTTGTTCGCGAACGATAAGTATTCCTGGTCTTTCTTTTCAACGAAGAACAACGCGAGCGTCGCCATTAACTCATAGAAGCACGAACGTGTGAAACTTTTATACAGGTAAAATTCAAACACCTCTATTTAAGTCTTATTTTTTTGAAGAAAACAAAGCGAGAGATCTCTTAATCGATTTCCGAAACTAAAATTCATTTGACCCGGAGAAGTAGAAAATTGCTTTTGACAACAATAAATTGAACGTATCGCGAAATCAACAACACGGTCAAATACCTTCAGTGGGAAGATTCGCTCGCAGTCAAAATTAGTGGTGTAACGTAAAGGGTGATTTTGAAAAGTCTAACTTATTGGAAAGGCTTTCATTCTTTAGCAGTGGAGAGCTGATAACAACATGCTTACAAAATTTAGTTCAACTAGCGTCAAAAAATATTTTGGAACTCCAAAGGAAAATCGGCTGAAAACCCGCCTGTACGGGATATGAATATTTTGGTTTAAAATCCTTTTAGTTGATTCATTTTCATTCGCGATCGAAACACTTTGTACTTATTATTAAATCGTTAAGACTGATAGTTCGCAGTTATTAATCGTGAAGAGCATCACTTGCGATTAATAACTATGAAAAATATTTCAAGGCGCTTGAAAAGAAAGAATTTTCTTTGAAAGCGAGTTAGCGGGACGTATTCATTCAACGCACTTCCGGACTTCGGAATGAAACTCTAACTTACAAAAAAATGCTCTTATGAAAAAGTGTTTACAAGCGAATTTCAGATAAGCTTACTCATTCACGGCGCATATGACAAATTGAAATCTTCAAACACCATAACATTGTACATCGTCGAATTTCGCGGAATAAGCATCATCACGGGGGAAAAACACATCACAGCCAGAAAAGCAGTTAAATGTTTTGCGAAACAAAACTTAACATGAACGGTATAATTTGTTGTTATGATGTAACTTGCTTACAAGGTTTATAAAATTTCGAGCGAAAAATTGAAATCTGAGAACACCGCTGTTCGATTATGCAAATTAAGATCGCTCCGACAAAATATTCCCGGCTTGAAAATTTGCAGAGTTTTCGCTTCGTCTTCGCAAAAATACTCTTTCAGATGAGAAATAAAATAATAATATATCGTTTCCTAAAAGACTATTACTCAAGAACAAGAAGCTGTACACAGCTTGAACTCGTGGCGCCTTTAACTCATTGCAGCATTGATTCCCAAGTGATTTGAGTGCTTTTACAGAGAAACATAAGCTTAAAATTATATCTAATCAAAGGCTCCTAAGAGCCAACCCGAGAAGAAGAAATGCTAACGCGTAACGCGTAACGCAATATTGCCATAAGCTTTAATACGTTTTCACACTGACACAGTTCGGTATATGTATTTTTTTAAATTAAACGTAAGGATTTTTGACGAATGAAAAAAAAAAGTACATCACTTTCATAATGTCCAGTTCGAAAAAAGAAAAAAAAAAAGAAAAAAAAAGAGGACTTGATGGAGATTCGAACTCGGGCCGTCCGGGACTAAGCCTCAAACTCAATCACTGCGCTGTCCAAGAACACATACTACCTACGAACTAAATTTTATTATTTTAAGCTAGATACGCATCAGGACGCGTGTTGGAAAATCCCTTTAAGATCGATTTTAATGTTGCACTAAAAACTCCATATGCGAAACATCTGTAAGCTTATTGTTGTCTACATTCGTTTACATCAAATTAATTATTGTTATCGTTGGATTCACGTTGAATTCCTGTTACGAAACGTGTTCGTAACAAAGCATTTGCTCACTAGGTTTACAGCTGATGGAAGGAGCGAGTGAGTGAGTGAGAGAATGAATTTTATTTAAACACCCTTGCCGATAACCTGTTCATCATGCTTTCACGTATACACGGGTTTAAAAGTAAGACTACACTGCATTCACTAGATTCAGTAGCTGACACTTAAGCTCGACCCGGAGCTCGATCGCTAAGCAAATGGCAAGTTTAATATATAAAACACAGAACTTGCCAGAGCAAAAATCCCACAGGAATAAGCGGCGAACACAATATCAAACGGTCCTATCCATCCATGAACGCCTTGAATTGTCTTGAAAGTGTGCAGTTGTACGCAGTAGTTCTTTATCTTGCTTCTCGAGTACACAAACGGAGAGATTTTACGGTATGTATTTCATGGCCGAAAGCCATATAGTCGTCTATATAGACTTAAATATGCGTGCATAAATTTGCATGCGCTAATGTGACACGAAAAAAAACAAGAAAAGTCAACGCCGGATTTATAACTCGTGTGCTTCGCCACGAGTAAAAAGATCTGTTTTAGTTGAACATGTTCTGCACGAAGAGGTTTGATGGTCTTCGATGCCCGGCTTCGATACAAACGGTCTGGAAAAATATCGGGTGTCACGCAACAGGCGAGGAATTTTTCTTCCAGGCTCTGGTGAAACTTCAGTAAAAAGAATGCTTATCAGGTTAAGATTAAACCTCTAAAATAGCAAAGCTATGTCTTATGCTTACAGTTCCTTTTAAATAAAAGATCCTTTTCAACCTGTTTAATTTCTTACTAGACCGCAGTGCATGCAGATATGTCGCATTGTGTTATCTGTTTTCAGCGGTTTTTCAGCATATAAGCGAGGACCCATCCAGCTAGCCACACAACCTGATAAAACGATATTAAATGGTCCACATTGCTCGTTTCCCCTTACAATCATTGATACAAGAAATCTCGGTTTTAGCGGTAAATTGATATTTTTACGCGGGAAAAATAGGATAGCATATTAAAGCGTGACTGAAATAAAAAACGGTAAACACTAAAAAAGCGACAGACATTGTAATCGGTTTAATTAAGAAAAAAAAAACACAACCGATCAAGTACAACAAACTCAGATGAAGTATTAACCTGGGGAAAAACAATGGCTCACTTTTGGCGTTCACAAGTGTGGCAGAAACAACGGTCATGCAACGGCCATGCGGCTCTAAAAATTCCTTTGTGAAGTCTTGTCCTTTAAATTTGATCTTTTCCGTCAGCAGTGAATTATACAGCTGTCGATGTTTTGATTTCAGTGATTTGCGCTTGGTGAATTGTCACTTCTCCAACCCTGCATGGTGAACATTTCAGCACTCATTCAGTTCTTGCAAAGAAACCCGACGCATTATTTTTTTCAGTCATTGGCGGATTTCCATCCAAAAATTTGGAAACCCACTGTTTCAGAAGTGGTTTTAACCGTGGTGAAAATTCCTTGATCCGAGAAATGAGTCCAACTTGACCCCTTTTTTTCCTTTTAAAGCAGTGTACGATAAATAGAAATGATTTTCGGTAAGCGCCTCGTTTGATTCTCAGGCGGTCAATTTTCCTGGGGCTGGTCAATTGCGTCAAAGTGCGTCGATAGCAACCAATTGCAGAGCTTGCTGTCAAATTTTCTCCAATCACAATTGAGTTTTAAACCAAAATAATCATTTAAAATTCATATCCCGTACAGGCGGGTTTTCAGCCGATTTTCCTTTGGAGTTCCAAAATATTTTTTGACGCTAGTTGAACTAAATTTTGTAAGCATGTTGTTATCAGCTCTCCACTGCTAAAGAATGAAAGCCTTTCCAATAAGTTAGACTTTTCAAAATCACCCTTTACGTTACACCACTAATTTTGACTGCGAGCGAATCTTCCCACTGAAGGTATTTGACCGTGTTGTTGATTTCGCGATACGTTCAATTTATTGTTGTCAAAAGCAATTTTCTACTTCTCCGGGTCAAATGAATTTTAGTTTCGGAAATCGATTAAGAGATCTCTCGCTTTGTTTTCTTCAAAAAAATAAGACTTAAATAGAGGTGTTTGAATTTTACCTGTATAAAAGTTTCACACGTTCGTGCTTCTATGAGTTAATGGCGACGCTCGCGTTGTTCTTCGTTGAAAAGAAAGACCAGGAATACTTATCGTTCGCGAACAAATTAAATCGAATATAAATCAAGCTCAATAGAAATTTTGACCTCTGAAGAATCCGGCTGTGGAATATTTACGGTATAACAAGCGCTGTGGAAAGTAGACTTTACGTTAGTTTTCTTTTTTTGTAATGGCGGATGGACAAGTTAAATTTGCTTTTGAGTTATCTTGTCCGTGGAAATGGGCAACACACGATTAATAACTGTAAATGTCTGTCAGACACAGTTAATATTTGCGCATTACACGATTATTAACTGCAAACGTGTGCCAAACATAGTTATTAATCTGGAATTTTAAGATTATTAACTGTAACTGACATGGTTACACGATTAATAACTACAAAGTATCACTCTTTACGGTTAATAAGGACAAAAGGCGCTGTTTAAGATAATTATTCTGGTAAATTCCACTGCAAAAAATAGAAACACTGCAAAATTATATAGACACCTGTTAATGGCAATTCATCAGCGTTTGCGCAAAATTCTCCAAGCGACTGAGACGATCTACCGGTCATGTAACTTACACGAAAATTACCGAGCGTATATAAATAAAACAATGTAAAACTCGAGTTCAGTTACCGAGGTGGCGACATTAAAGAAATTAACATTTTACAAACTTGCCTGATGACTACGAACTCAGTTCATTCTACAAAGAAATAGTCAAAACATCTTCGCTTTAAATGGTTTTCTATGGACATAAAGGTTTCCATCTTCAATGACAACCGTGTGTTTGTATACACAGTACATGGCGTTTGAACTTTCCTCGAAAACGCTTGGAGAAGATAACGAAAGTTCGCTCGAAATTTCGCAACGAATTTTCGGGACTAGCGAATTATCCCTCGAATTATCACCGCGAAATTTCGATCACACCGAACTTTCGATCGAAAGTTTGCGCGGATTTAAACAATAGGCGTCCCGAAAATTCGGCGAAATATCACCGAAATTTCGTTTCAAGCGAAATTTCGTTGAAAAGCCCCGAAAAGCCGGGAAATTCGCCGAAATACGTTTGCAAGACTTTTTCACAATACGGTATGGTCTTTTATGACTTGTTTTTTACTCCTTTACATTTCTTCAGACCCTTCATGCATCTTATAGGCATATAGTTTTGATTTTAAGCCATAAAATCTTTTAATTATTTTTCCTCCAGCTTCATCCTTCATGAGGCCATTTTTCTTTTTATTCATTCTTGGCATTCCTGAATCTTGATTAACAGGATAATGTGACGTATCATACCTATCTTCAACATCATTAATAATATCCTTGTAAAAATCTCCTGTTTCAATCTCGTAAAGAAGAGAATCAGTATCTGTCATTGGAAGTTCTACTTTTTCTCCATATTTAGGTTTGATATAATCGTGATGAAATTTAAACATATGTACTTTGGAGAGTTCCAGAATTGACATTCTACAGGGAATTGGTTTATTGAAAAATAATCTCTGCCTTTTCATATGCATTGCAGTCAAATTTTCATCGAAAACAGTACAATGCTGGAAAAATGGTTTTGCTGCAAACTTTTCTGCTTGTCTTCTTTCCCCAATAAGTCTTATGTCACATCTTTTCCTGATATTTTCCATGGTTTTTCCGAATATAGCGTTATTCATGAGCTTGAAAAAGTCTTTCTCAAAATCATTCTTTGCTGCTTGTCTGAGTTTAATATTAAGTTCGATATATGATTTCAACCAAGATTGTTCTCCGAAGGAAATTCCCCTATGAATCGTTTTCAGTTTCAACCCGTGTTGAATAGCCTGTTTGAGATAAGCGTGATGGATGATATAGTTTTTCTTGTCTTTAACTGTGCCCATACGTTTTTCCACATTGTTTACACCCGTCTTTCTTTCCGGGCAAAAAGGATAATCATTGTGAAGATCATGCAGTTCTTTTGGATATTCTAGATCCACTTCCAAAACACAAGGGGTATTCTCCCAATTCTCAAATGATTCCATCCATTCAAAATCTCCCACAGGAAGTGGTTGAGTCATTGCAAAAGAATAAAGTGAATTTACATCTAGATAAATGATATATTTGTTTGGCTGGTTTGGATCAAAATATTTTCCCATATAAGGATTGTTTGCTTTTGCATGCCCTTTCGATATCACCGAAATTCCTCCTCTGATTCCTTTCTCAAAAAAAAGGAGCATATCAGGGTCATTTAATAGCTCCAGCTTTGCTTCAGATTTCTTCAACCCAGCATCGAAAGAAAGGCCTGGAGCAGTATAATACCATGCTGGATCAAGCTCATAGTTTTTCATACAGATTTTCCTGAATTTTCAAAAACATCGGCAAGAAGCAAAACATCTGTTTTCAGATGGAGATCATGATATTCCCCAAGATTTTTGATTTTCATTTCTTTCCAAACGTTTTTTGCATGGGCATAGTCTGTCATATATTCCCGATTCATTCACCTGGGAATAGAATGCTTCTTGAGGAGGAAATTTTGTTTCTTTGAATTTCTGAATTGAATCCATATAATCATATGGATAAACTCCTTTTCTTGAAAGAAGATCAGTTTTTTCACCAAATTCTTTCTTAGTTTTTTTCAGGTTATCTATTCCTCCAGCTTTCAAATTCTTTGAAAGATTATCAAGGGAAGAAGATATCAAGTGAAATGAATCCAGAAATCTCATTTCCTGTTTGATTTGAATTTCTTTCCCATCTTTGTTGGTAAATTGGCTGACAACAATGTTCTATGAGAAGGAAATATACTTCTCTTCATTGTTTGGAAGGCATTTGATATTTCCAGGAGTTCTTCCTAGATTCTTCACGATGAATGATGAGCATCATAGTTGGCTAAATTATGAAGGATGATTGGGATAAAACTTGGGATTCTGTATTGGAGATTGCATTTGTTAACTTTCCTGTATAATGACAATGGTTCCAGACTTTTTTATTTTCCTCAATGAATGGTTCCTTACATATCCAACAACAAGTTGCTTTTTCAAATATTTTTTTTGTCTTCTTCTTTAAAAATCATCTTTTTCTTTCTATCAAACTTCTTATATATTTCCCTGATTGTTTCCGTTATTTTATCCACAAATATCTGAGGCACATCATCGTCTGGTGATTTGGCTCTGAAAAGCACTGGTGGAATGGAAGGAAGGTTTTCACCAGAAAACACAACCTTGAAACAAAACCCGCATGGCTTATGCTTCTGAAACTGGTGGGTGAAACTCCTTCTAGGCGAAGGCTTTGCTCCAGATATTGGTTCATTGAATGCTTCAAAATCTGCATAGATAGTGACAGGAACTTTCTCAGATCTATTATGATGCTTGAATTGGAGTATCTCTCTAGGTTTTGGCATTTCAGTTCTTATTGATTCATTGTTTTGACAAAGTTCTTCATGAATTTTTAACCTTCTTTCGCTAGGGAAATGGTTAAGATAATTCAAACAAAAGATATTTTTTTTCTTTATGCCTTGTTACTTGAGAAAGAAAACGTGTCAGATTTTGAATAACGGAATAATGTCTCTTCCCTTCTTTTTCAAGAAGAAGAAGAAGAATGATATTATGTTCCTTTTTTCCTTTGCAATTCTCAATGGATGAGCCTCGTTTTCAAACCCAAGAACATTGACTGAAATATCTGGATTGTTTTTCTCAAAAATACGGATTTGTTTAGTTGATGTTGGCAATTCAATTTCTTCCCAATTGAGAGTTTCAGCTTGTTCTCTTAAAAGATTTGTGATTCTCTCCGGATGATTTTTCACTGGAAAAAGAGCTCTTGTAATGCTCCATTTAAAGCATTGATCATCTTCATTTTTAAGATTTATAACAGCTTTCTTTCTAGCAATCTTTTGAGGAAGAGGAAAGAACGAGTTTCCCTTCAAAGGATTATATTCAACAAAATGTATAGAGAGATTATTCACGGCAACAAACCTCCATGCTGAGCCTCTCAGCTGAAATGTTTCCATATTTTCAAGGGCTCGCTCTATCATCTTTTCAAATAATTCTCTTTCATTTGTTGCTTCCAGATTGATTTCTATTTCTGAATGAAAATCAGCATTCTCATCCACAACATTCCCAGTTCTGAAGTCTTCCCTTTGCATTTGGCAGTTAAGAACCAACTTGGTTTTTGTTCCCCTGTTTGTTTCCAACAAACACTTGCCTTGAAATCTTCTGAATGAAATCTTGTGGAGTCAATCCAGGTCTTCCCTCGATAACATCATTGCCTTACAAATCTTGACAAAGCTGAAGGCCCTTCTGTGACTTTAAATTCTTCCCGATAAAGGTTTGCAATTCTGTTTTGAAAATCAGTTACCATTCTTAAGGTACTTTGTCTTATTCTCTCAGGAAGATTTCTCAAGCATTCTGTCCATTCATTGAAAGTTGTTTGCACCCTTTGAAGAAAACCCCTTGGCTGAGGAGGTTGATAAGGTGTTGGCTGAAGAATCGGTGCCCTTATATTTCTATTAGGAACATCTAAAGGATTTGGTCTTTCTCTATCAAGAAAACATTGAATTTCACCTCTTCTTGCAGAATAATATCGCCTCATACCAAGTTGTCTGGCTTCTTGTCTCATTTGGGGAAGATTTTGTCTAGGAGGAGGTTCTTCCCCAGTCAAAAGGCGAATCAATTCATTTCTTCTTCTTGCTCTACTTCCATCAGGGATATTTCTTTCCCTAGCAATTCGTCTTAAGTCTTCAACAGATAATCGATCCATTTTTTGAAATGACATAAAAAAATAACATTTTTGATTTATACTTTCCCTATCGACAGTAGATATAAAATGGGGATTCTGGGGGTTGAGAAGGCATCCCCCCTCGCGCTCTTCCGAAGAAAACAGGGAAAACTCTTAGAAACAAATTAGCACATATGAAAGCGCTAAAGGAATTCTCAAAAAATGTGGTTTTCATGGTTGGCATCCCAAGGTCATTAGCGTATTTCTGCTTGAAGACTTTTGACACTGTTTTTAAGCATTAGCTTGTTCTGCTTAATTTGAGCGTAGAGGAATTGGAAAAGTAAAATATGAATTGGGTTAGCGTCAAATTAAGCAGAAGAATTGATTTAACGCTCAAGGTGAGCGTTAGTTTTTCGAGATTTTTAAGAACTTTCATCAGGGGCCGATGGCGAGGGGGGATGCCTTTTGGCCCAGAATCCCCATTTTATATCTACTGATCACGTTCTCAATTTGCATGATCTATGTACTTGCACGTACACTGATATTGTGAGGAGATTTAAGATACTGATCACCGTTCCAATAATAAAGTTGACGTGTCATGTGTATACCTACATGTACACAGTTGCTACAGGTTAGCTGGTCATGATTGCTAACAGAAAAGTTTTCTTCCTAACAAAATGCTTTTATCCAAATTGTAAACAGAAATTCTCCATACTAAACCATTCGAAGGTTATTTCTTATTGAACTTTTTTTATGAAGAATGCTGTAAACTCAAGATACCGTATACGTATACAAAGCACATTTCACTCACTGTTTATTCACAAACAATGCTACATCATGTAAATGTTGTATACATTTGGGAAATAATTTCCACCTGTGTGATCTGTAGTTTTGATCATTTATCTGTAGTTTTCAGTGATCATTTAAAAAAGTTCCTTAGTGACTTAAGTGATAATGTCAGTGTGTACTAAGAGAATTATTTTTCAGTGTTTGAGTATCCTCTTAGTAGTTTAACTACTTAAAACCTTTTTTTTTTTGCAAAAGCTGGTGATTTGAGCTACATTTCTTAATCGCTCTTCTTCTCTATTAAGCCTTTCCTGTAATCAGTGTTTGCTTATCCCTACCGTATGAAAGATATTCGTCACGAGTATTTAGCCGATCTTCCAATTCTTGCCGCCTCTCGTTGCGTATATAAACAGAATCATTTTGTCCAACACTTGCAGTCGGTACCGTCGCCTCTCCTGATCGGTTTCGTTCAGAATTCTAATGACGGCACTTTGCAAAGGTGTTTGAACCTACTCAAACGGTGTGCCTAGGTTGTTCGAAGTCTTTGCATTAAATCTATGCTCTCGTTGTCTTTTCATTGCTCGATCGCGCTGAATTTTAAGGCACCGTTCAGCGTAGTTTCGGTTGTTAATTTTCTCGGACAAGGATTTCCAGCCACTTGTTTGAATCCAGCGTTGTTGTGTTTGCTGTTCTTTCTCATTTGCATCAGAAATTGGTTGCGTTTCACCGAGAGTAAACATTTTTTCACAGACTCAACGGCCGCCATGAATAAGCAAGTAATCAACCCGAGATTCTATCGCCCTACAGCGATCCACGCGCGATCTCCACGGGCGACAAATTTATAAACGTCGCTACGCTCGGGCCTTCGGCCCTCGCTTCGCGAGGAAATTATTTGCTCTTCTTCATATTGCCAAAACAAATCAAATAGCTCAGTCCAAACGATAGTAATTGTACCGAAAAAGGCGTTGTGGTTAGAGAACAGGCGTTTATACGGATACGGTGGCCCACAAGTATCACGGCAAAAGTTTCAAGTCAACACCGTGCAATTAAAAAAATAATGTCAACATTTATTTTTGTTCAATCCCATTAGTTTTAGGTGATAGATTTTAGTTTTATGTCAACGAACAAACAATTTTGTTCGCACGGCAAAAGTTTGTAGACATCGCGGCAAATGTTTGAAAACACCACGGCAAAAGTTTGAAGACACCACGGCAAAAGTTTGAAGACACCACGGCAAAAGTTTAAAAACACCACGGCAAAAGTTTGAAGACACCACGGCAAATGTTTTAAAACACCACATCAAAAGTTTGAAGACACCACGGCGGAAGTAAAACTTGGGAGCGGAAGTGAACATCACTCACACCAGGTCTCTGTCCATTTCATCCGGGAAACTTGGCCATGTGGAACTTTCCCGCTGCAGTGCCACCGAGCTCGTGAAACATCCGTGTTTTGACCGGGGGATCTTACTTTAAAAGACCGAGAGACTTGGAGTTTAGACTCGGCCGTATTCACCATTCCAGTTTGAGCGAAAGGTTTATAAATAAGATACTTAAGTTAATCTCCACACTTGTTTTCTCGTGCAAAATTAACTTCAATTAGTGTGTTTGTTTTGTGTTGTTTGCTGTTCTTATTTTATTTTCGGAGATAAGAATATTTCTTGTCATATCTTCCACTCTATTGAAGGACCAGGGGGTATATTTCATGATACCTGTCGTGACTTTCATTCTTGCTCTCTCGTGCTTCTCTGTTTGATTGTTTACTGTATCACTAAAAACCACTTATTGTGACATGGACGGCTTGTTTAAAAAGATCTTTATTATTATTATTATTATTATTATTATTATTATTATTTAAACATTCTTGCTGAGAATGACAATGTGTGAGTAGGGAAACTGGGAACTAGAGCTGTGTTAAAAGCGAACCTGCGGTATAACAGGGCAAAGCCCCAAGCCGAATCTAATGCAAATGAGCAAAAACAATAGATTTTGCTCATTTGCATGAGTTGGACAGTCTTTAAGCTTTGCAATATTTGCAAAAATTTGTGCAGGAAATTAATAACCTTACTCTTAAAAAGTACTAATAAAGTTCAAAATAAAGTGTTAACATGTAAACTGTTGCCTTTGTTTGTTCCTTGTGTCCCCCCATGGCTGTCTTTGAGTATTTTCTGCAATGCCCTCTATCATATATATGCAAGTATTGCAAATTTCAACAAAGCTCAAGTACCCAGTTTCCCTTCTCGCAAATTGTGCTTGGGTCACTTGTGATGATACCGGCACAATATTCTACATTTGGCTGTATGAGATCTGTGGATGGTGAATAAAGTGGCAGAGGGGCTCTGTGATTTGTAAGATTAACATGTGCAAAATTAATGATTCTTTCAATAGCCCTTTTTAAGTTCAAGTTTAACTTTCTATTTTTATGCAATGAACTGGCTCTTTTATAGTTGATCTGTGTCACACATGACAAGTATTTTTTAATTGAGTCTCTAAAACTACACTATACACCCTTTCACTATACCCTTTCACTCCCAGAGTCAATAATTATGGAGACATATTTACAGTAACTCGTAATTTTAGAGATTTCATTCAAATCTTTGAAATACTGGTCATATGTAAGATGTACTGACTGTAAAAATCTTCATAGATTCTGTTCTGCTTGTGCAAAGAAAGTGCGAAAAGGTGCAAGATATTGTTGACATTGTTGACATTATTTTTTTAATTGTGCGGTGTTGACTTGAAAATTTTGCCGTGATACTTGTGGGCCACCGTACCGTTTAACTGGTAAACGGCTTGGAAATGTTGAATTAGAAAAAGAAACCAACTGCCATCCGTAACAGAGTTGTTGATACACCGTTTCCCCGTGTCTTTAAAACGGCCTCGTATATAGAGCATCTTACTCGGATGGACTTGTTTTAAAGTCAGAGTTCAAAGTAATAGTTTGGCATTTGACATTCATTTACAGTGAAACCCTAACGGAGTCAGATATGTCAATGGAGCTATCATCTAAGTCCTCTGAGAGCTTCATTAACCAGGAAGGAAGCAATGATGATGATAATGAAGCAAAGATCAGCGAATACCTTACCCTTGCTCAGCTGGGAAACATTCTTAGAGAATTGGCAGTAAAGGGTAAGACTAATTTGATCCACAGTCTAGACCGGACATTAGGCAGCGAGATTCGGCGAACTAGTAATTGGCTTTCATGTATTCCTTGGGTAGTTCTATTATGCATTTTAAATTAAAAACAAAACCTTTACAGAAAGGGATGAAATAAGCAATTTTACAAAAGCTGCTCTTCTCGAAATAACGCTGATTTACTATTCACGAAATTCTGAACCATAATATTCTATTTTTCAAGATTATGAACTTCTTAACTTTTAGGCTGAAGATATATTTTGAAAGTAGCGATAACTTATTTAATCGGTTTCATTTCGAATTTCAGGTATTGGAACGAAACATCGTACCTTTCCAGCATTTCTAAAAAGAGGAAGACCTAATCTCATGCTTGTTCCTAAAGGTAAGACATAAATGCAAGTAGCTTTATTGTTGGCAACATTTACATTGCCTCTTACATGCACATGTAGAAAACAATACGCTTTTGCCATTAGGGCTATAATAAAAAAAAGTAGTCTAAATATACGGGTTGAAGCACCTAACCATTTCTTAATATCACTATTTTGCTTGTTTAACAGTCCCATGTAACTGAACGAAGAAATGCCAGTTTTATTAAGACAATAGAATTTAGTAGTTATTTGATTGTTCATAGCTCAGTGAACAATGCGTCAGTCCAAACTACAGTATCACTAAATACTTTAATAAAGGACCGATGTTTGTACGGAGTGTGTCGAGTCTGAAAAACAGGTTGCTATGTAGTCTTTTTTGGGGGCATAGAAAAGTACACAGAGAAACGTTGCTATCTGGAAGTTGTTTGAATTTCTGTCCAAGCTGCTTCAAGTTATTGATTTGTTTGTCACTTTAGCAGTCACTTGTGGTAGTCTAGGAAGATCATGATTTCTATTTTCATACATCTTTGTAGAAGACGTTCTTGCCACTGTCCTCGCCTTGTATATGCATGACGACCAACAGCCTCTACCCAGCCACGAGGAGGTTCTTGTTTGTACTCCTGAAACTACGACAGAGGAGGTGACTATAAGTAATTAAAGAGAATCTCCATTTGTTAACTTGGAGTGATTATAACTGATCGTTTAACTGATCGCCCCTTGCCAGCGAGAAGATAGATTTACTTCATGCTTTATTCAATCAGAAGGGGAACTAAGCTACTCGTTCGAAAACAGAAGAACAGGAAAACTCATTTGAGCACACGTTCTTCGGATATTTTTCATTTGATAACTTGCTTAAATTCTCTTTCTACCGGTTAACAACATTTGAACTTATTTTGTATCAGAAGTATTAAGGTTTGTTTATGTTGTTTTTTGTTTGTTTTAGATTGAACTGTTATGGAGACGAGCCACTGGTGACTTAGAGGGTCGATTTCACTGCCTGGTTCACGCTGACCAATTAGACTTCTCTGTCAGCAAACAGGCAGTAGATATGCTTAGTGTGTTGACACAGGGACTCGCTGGCAAGACTGGAGAACGTGAGTACAGCTGAAAAAAGTAGTACAGTGAGTGAAACCTTTCTACAAGGGTCACCCTAAGCTGTTGTAGAGAGATGGCCGGTGGGGATGTTTCAATGAAAAAAATTAGAGTTATGGCCGTTTCTGGGAGTTGGCCGATAATGTTCGACTTTATTAATGCAGAGTTCCATAGCTACCATTTGGTAGATCTTAAATGAATCCCCAAATTGCAAGACCCGAAAAACGTGAGAAAACTAAAGGTGGTGGCAATCAGGTTGTAACAGAAAGAGTAACAACACCCTGCCTTGCTTCAGGCTCTGAAAGTGAAGATCTGCCGGCAGTTGTGGTCATTCGCGTCGTACATCTACCTTTACAACCTGGTTGTCCACTAATTTCAAAACCCAATGGGAGATGCAAGTTTGTAATTCACATCATCTTGCTTTGTAGACTATGGATTGGTGGTAATCTGTAGCAGTGAGAATGAAGACCGTGCCAACATTGTTGCAGCTCTTGATCAGTATCGTGTTGCAGCTCCACCTTGTCCTTCATCAAGTGTCCTCCAAAACTACCTAAAGAAGCAGTTCCGAATCCCTCCGACACAGTACGGTTACATCAATAACAGTAAAATCACATGGACGGCGGCTGGTTCCTTAGATCCAGAAAAGTAGGTTTCTTATTTTCATTTAAGGAAATGATCATTAGGTGGTGTGAAGTTTTGTGTTCCAATTTTGTGAACTATCGAATGGTCTTTTTTTCTAAGGCTCTGTGTTCGAGTTGTATCATCGAATCGAGGAGGTTTGGGAAAAACTCTGTTCGTTCGTCGTCTGACAGACCAGCTGCAAAACCTGGCGAACAACGAAATGGTTTTGTCACCTGGAGCACATACATCATTACATGTGACGGTACCACTCCATGGAAACTCCATTGACTCTTCCTTGCTGGTAGATTCCCTTTTGCCTCACGCGGTGAAGGGCAATGTTCCTCTTTCTCGTGTTTTCCATCTGGACGTATCTCCATCGGTAAGACATGGAAATCATTGCTTAAATTTAGCGCTAAGAAATTCGGATGTTATTGCTGTGGTTCATATTCATTTGAATTCCAAAATATGGGCAGCGCTTAGCCATAAAATGAAGGAAAACAACTTCGAAGCCCGAGGATTTTGTTAAAAGTTAGTAACAAGGCAAATATATGCGCAGAAATGCCTGGAAAAGGCTGCGAAAATACTCCAACAATCGTGTTGTTTTCTGATAATCCGAAACCGTTGTTCAAACGAAACGAATCCATTTCGTCATGTTTTACGTGATAAAAATGTTCTAGGATTTTTAGATATTTTGGCACCTTTGTCCAGGGGTCTCTTCACCCGGCCGGCGATCGTGAAAGAGGAGAAGGCCCTGGAGAGGAGGTTGATAATAATTCAGCTATTAACGCTATAGTTTTTCTACTAACGTAAATATTATGTTTAACAAGATGCTCTTCGGAGTTGTTTCGCAAATCTATGGGACACTTGACTGGCACGACAGGAACTCCCAGTTATTATGTCTGACAAAGGGGAGTGGAGAAAACTCATTGAATCGGTGCGGGTGTGCCCCAAGTAGCAATATGTTTGGATTGGTGATTAGGCTAGCGTTTTACCATTCAGCCTATAGAACTGAAAACATGTCCGTTCTCATGCGGTATGTTCTACATTACTTGTGTGTATATGATCACTGAGTTTGTAACTTTATTCTCGTTGTCGTTTTTTTCTCAAGATGAGACGTGGATTGGACACCCTTTTTTTTAACTTACTTGTTCTCGGCTTCCTTTGCGACAAGATGGGAAGAGTTTGGAGAAGACGAATGACCGATTTGTACGTTATTGAGATTACAACCGCAGCTCCCCTTCCCACAGGGTTCAGCAGAGAAGAAGAAGCTGAAAATCAAGAGGTTGGCAAAGACAAAAACATGATAGATGGATATGTTAAAATCTTTGGCTAACTTTTTTTCGGAGAAGCTATTTTATCGTACAGGTCGAAATCCAAACGGTAACAAATTATTTATACAATGAGACATGAACTGACAGTACACCAAATTGATTATTTGTCTTTTAATTCGGTAAACAATGCCAACATTTAATTTTATCTAACAACGTATAATCTTCAGTAAATATTGGTGATTTTTTGGGAAAGGTAAGTTATTTGTTAGAGATCGCAAAACGCCAACGTTAATATAGTCTCCATGTCTTTGTTATCGTGTTTGTTTTTCAGAGTCAATCTGGTAGATCCAAAAAAAGACCGTTCTATGATCTACTACCCTCTATTACGTGTACTACTCCAAGAACTGTTTCATGTCGTTTATCAGAGAAACAAGGTAGGTTATTTTTATCTATTTTTTGCTATGTAGGCCCTTTGCGTGAGTTGATCATGCGACCCACTTCTTGTTTTAATTGTGAGTTTCAACTTAAAAGACCACCAAAAAAAGCGAGGGCGCTTAAACATCAAGGCTTTTATAGCGATTAGAATGTTTAAACAATTAAAGGATTTGTATGGAAAATGCTGCTTTCCATTCAGCAGCTTTTTTCCCTACAAAAAATGCTCTACATGTTTTAATCTTTACAAAATGCTTTTAATATGTCAAGGGCGTGGAAATTGATAATATTTCTAATTTCATCGTCCGCTTACCATTTCTTGCATTATCTTAGTTCAAGCTCATAATTTTAATGATCAGCTCATGCAATGCTCCTATAGAAGGTTCGTCTCGTAATCAATTTGTTGTCAAATTCTCTACAGATCCAAAGGACTTTAATCCTTTGTTTGATGTCAAGGAATTTCGCAGTGCACAGTTTCAGAGGGTTTATCAATATCTCAAGCTGTCAAAGGAGGAGAAAAACATGGATAACTTCACCTTTGTACCTGGCAATATCGATGACGACAAAAAGACGTGCCTCTCGCTCTTGCTCAGGTTTGTTAATTAAAAGGATAATTCATTAGAAGCTACTGCGTTTTCGACTCATTTATTTCTAAATTGATCTTCGTTTCTATTTTTTGGAATGTTTTTGCCCTAGTGTAAACTTTAGTCAATGTTTAGCACAATCGAACCTTGACCTTCTTGGTACAACTCATGGGTTTTTCCCAGCTAATTGATTTGTTGCACATACACGCGTGTTTTACCGCACCCTTCTCTTAGTAGCCAATTACAGAGAATTTGCTTTGTCCTGATCGCGCTTGGAAATGCGTGGTGTCAAATGCTAATGCCCCTGCCAACTGAAGTTAAAGGTCGAGTACAACACCGAATTGTTTTTCTTAAGGCATTTGTTTTAAAACTGTTAGTGTGGAGTTTCAACCCTAGTCAGCCTGGGCTTTTTTTGAGTTCCTGAGCCTGGTGGGGGAGGGGGGGGGGGGGGGGGGGGGAGGTCCACACAATGGAACGATGACGTCATATGAGACGTAGTTGTTAGGTAATAACTATTAGTTATATGTCTGCCATTTTGGATCCTCCATTTTGGAATTCTGAAATTTTTTAAAACCTCTCAAAAACCGTCCAAATTGACTCAAAATTAATCAAAACCAATAAATAAACGCTAAATGACGTAAAAATATAAAAGTTATACCAATAAACATTGTTTTTCTTCATTCAAAGATCCTTTTCAAATACATCAAGTCCATCATTGTAAGTCTTGTCTAAATTTAATTTTCACACAGCAACTGCGGAATTCCTGATCCATCCTGGTCAGAGATTCGTCATTTTGTAAGTTTTCTGAATTCCCAGCTACGAGATTGTGAACAGAGTTACTATTGCGACATGAAGCTGATGAGTAGTATTCTAGCAGGGCCTAATGTGCTGAATCTCGAGGGATTTCGATCATTTGTAGTGCGCTTCATGATACAGATGTCAAGGGTAAGGGTTTAAACAGAATGTAATTATCGTAGTCAGGTTAAGTTCTCTTCAGTCGAACTTGGAACCAAATATACAGCCCATTTATGTTTGTTGTGAGGGAGTGAGCAACCGCCGCTAAAACCGTCTGCAAACGGAGGCTTTAATGAACACGAATGACCATGAACTCTATGAGCGGAATTTTCCTCGTGGAGAATCACTCCTGTAAGCGACCAGTTTCACTCAAGCTGGATTTCCACGGTCGCATTATTTTTTACGTGTGTATTAAGCGCGTAAATAAAATTGGAGACGATGTATGGACGGCTTGCTTAAAGGTAAAAAGTTGAGAACGTAAAAATAACTTGACAGTAGGAAATCCAGCTTTACGAACATTTTTTCTGCATCCTGAGTCTGTCCGCTTACGAGTGCTTGAACTGTAACAAACCCTCGGTTCTGTTGGCACTTTGGCGCAACTGTACTTTTATCAACCAAGCTGCCATAAGCGAAAGGCTGAGTAACGTCTGCGCATGCGTGGGCTCTTGGCGCGGTTTCACACTTGTTTACAGGAACTTTGATCGATCTTGATCTGGTGTTCGGTTCATGGCCGTTTTTTAATTTGTTTTAAATTTTCGTATGGCGTTCCGTTGCGGACAAAATGTCCAAATCGTAAAATGAGAAGTCCAGAATCGAAAAGATAATCCAAAACCAGAAAATGAGTCGAGATGTACAAAATATGAAGTCGAAAACAAAACATCGAAGTCGAAAGAAAGAAAATCGAAGTCGAAAAAAATCGAAGTCGAAAGAAAGAAAATCGAAGTCGAAAAAAAATCAAAGTCTAAAAAAAATTCGAAGTCAAAAAAAAAATCGAAGTCGAAACTAGGAGTAGACGCTGACCAGACGTATCTTCAGTTTGTGGTCTCATTCTTCGCAGTCTTTTGCGGGTTATGGCGGAACGTTGGTTTAATACCCAATGTATCGGAGTTTTTCCCCCACTTGTTAAACTTCTAGAGGACGTCGGTGCAGCCTCGTTTGACAACACATAATTCCTATTCGCCGCCTTTATGAATATTTGAGGACGCTCTCGACTTTATTATTAAGTTTCGTCGAAACTTACGGCGGTGTACCTGCACAGCAAAATACATAGTATTATAAAAGTGACAGGCCAAACACGACTCCTCCTAGTCGAAAAATGTATAAAAAAAGCCTTTAGAATAGCTTTCCCAAGTAGGTCTACGAAATATTTGCTCCCTTAGATCCACAATAGGATGTGACAAGTCACAATTATCTTTGTGTTTTACATGCTCGATAGTATTTACGTGACCCATTCGGCCTTTCTTTGGGATATAAATATCTTAAATGACAGGAGGTTTTCACGCTGCACATAGCCATTTATAGAATTAACTTTCTATGCCTTCATAATGCTAGCTCTCCTGGCATATGTTAGGGTTTCTTTGGCTCACTTGTGCTGCAAGATAAATAGTGATCGGCTGCAGTTTTTGTAATTGCTATGAAAATGCATGATCAGTCTATCTCTTGGCCCGTGATTCAGTGTCTTAGTCTGCGGTTTGCAAGACTTGCGAGAAAGTGAATCTTTATCACGGATGTAAGCGTCTAAGATCCCTGAAGCTGCTATGTCTCTATTGGAATCAAGACTTCTTGTAGTTTGTATGTTTTAGCTCCTTGTTTTATTCTGTTTTTGAGTAGTGTTTCTTTGAGCTAGAAGAATACTGCATCAAACATGTCGTGTGCAGATATGGTGATGGGTCTGTTTTGAAAACCTTACGGATGCTAGTGATTACTTACGTTCTTTCTTACTTAATAATTTTATATTATTCTACGAGACATTCGCTTATGGGAGCAACTGATGAGGTTCACCTTTATAAAACCGAAACTCGAGTCTTGCTTAAGAAAGAACGTAAGAAACGCCGTATTAAAGTCTCGATGAATCTTGATAATAAAGTTGAGAGCGCCCTCTCATATTCATCAAGGCGGTGAAATAGGAATTATGTGTACATGTTGTCAAACGAGGCTGCACCGACGTCCTCTAGAAGTTTAACAGTGAGGGAAAAAACTCCGATAAGTTGGGTATTAAACCAACGTTCCGCCATTACCCGCAAAAGGCTGCGAAGAATGAGACCACAAACTCAAGATACGGCTGGTCAGCGTCTACTCCAAGTTCGGACTTCAATTCTTTTTTCGACTTCGAATTTTTTTTTCGACTTCGATTTTTTTTTCGACTTCGAATCTTTTTTTTCGACTTCGATTTTTTTTTCGACTTCATATTTTGTACATCTCGACTCATTTTCTGGTTTTGGATTATCTTTTCAATTCTGGACTTCTCATTTTAAGATTTGGACATTTTTTCCGCCACGGAACGCCATATTTTCGGTTAAACAAGTCAGTAGGGTTGACATTTCGTCGATTAAACTGAGTGTATACTAATTGCACGGGAATTACTTCTGAGGGTTTGTCATTTGGGTTTCTTTCGTTCATGACGATGTTTTGAACAAGTTTTTTTCCGGAGTTATGCGAAGGTGTTTATATTGTCGATCTGTCTGACAGGTAAGCAGTTTCATGTTTTCATATTAAATATATAAGCTTATAAACTTTGAAACCTCTTGCTCATTTGACACAAGTGTGCATTGAGAACGTTCATGGTATAATGTCAGCTTTCTTGTTGGAAATTTGTCGGTATGCGACACCTTTTATTTACCCGCGACAACAAAGTCGTAATTTAATTTTGAATGAAGTGCGTGAGTTCTACTTTCTTCAAAGTTGGGCTTTGATTGCAGGGTAAGCTTGGAGGTCACAAAAGAGAATGAATCGCGACGTGTATAGATGAGTAAAAAATATAATTCTTTTAGTTCATTTAAGGTTATCAGTTAACGATTACTCATTCTATGTAATGAATATAAAAAAAAAAACTGTTGATATTCTTTGTACATCATAAAGATTAATATTCTTTGTTATGCCTTCGTTGTGTCCATTTCAGAAAAAGGCATACAATTTGTTCCCAGCTGCATCAGCTAGAAAAGATGAAGATTTTCTACAGTTAATACAGACAATTTATCGCAGTTTACAAGCTCTCAAGAACGGCCGTCCGTAAATATCACCTGGAGGTGTGCAAAATGAAAAAAAGAATCCCAGAACTTTGTTTAGGTAAACTCTTACTAGAAAAATAACTTTCAGTTCGATTAGATTTTTATTTTACGCGAACGGCGACAAAGTCGGTTCGGCGGCTCTCGCATCGATTTTACGGCCTCCGCACCACGCATTACTTAAATATTGCCTAAAAATTCAAAATGGAATTAACTTCACAAGTTAGTACCTGACTAAGAAAAGCACGCATTCACCAATAGTTTAAATGTTAAATTGTTCAATTCGACCGTTTACTTAATATTTTTGAGATTTTTAATAATTTTACTTATTTTAACGATTTTCGCGAGTCAAAAAAATGGCAAAATCGAGAGGCCAAAATCATAACTTGGTACATGGCTTGTTTATGCCATATCAGTCATGCCCAGAGAAAGAGCAATGTTTCTTCCTCAAATAAATGCAATAAAATTTTTGGGCAATCGAAAATACGAAATTTTTGATCGTCAAACAAAGGTGACACAAAGGTCAAAACACGCCATTCTTGTAACGGCCTTCAAAAGCGTTAAATCGACAATGAGCTCGTTTAAAATATATAACAGCCCAACATTCCCCCCAAAATTACCAATATCGCTAATATCAGTTTGCTTTTGAGTAACTGTGTCTGTTTCGGCGTTTATTTTGTTTGGAATCAATAGTAAACGTTAATTTTGCGACAGACAAAGTTCAAGTTGTTTACTGCAAACGGCCGACAAAACGGTCTCAACATCATCAACATTACATTTATACTTTCAAAAGACGATAACTCCTGCTACATTAAACGACATAATTATGCCATTTCTTATTTATATTTCGATCACTGATTCTACTTAGGTACATACCAAATTGTGAGCAAAAAACATACAAACTGTCTTCCCATGGCGTGCTTGCAACTGTTCAGAAAGAAAAGATTGCGTGGCAAGCGCCCAGCGCACCGCAAAACAGGAAATGGATGCAGTGCAACAGGAAGCTCGCTCCGGCATATAAGAATATTACTCTACCTTTGATAAATGTTATCTTTCTGTCTTGATTGGTTTAGAAGTACTAAAAACGAATAAGCGTTTTTTTTTTCGTGAACGATTATTGCAACAAATTAGTGCAACCGAGACATCCATCCCCTACAACCGAAGGACGGGGCGGTTGAATTGCCTTTGAATTGCCTTTGGGTTTATATCGTACTTTATTAGAATATATTAAGTGTCCAAGTTAAGGTTGGTATGGTTTTATTAACTGGCTCGTCGCTCTGCGACGAGTCAGTTCTTAAAACACCTTTTTTTTTTCCCTGTCGGGTCACCTGCCCCGGGAATCGATTTTGCTGCGGCCAACACCGTACTTCCGGTTTTCAGAAATCAGTGATGTCATCGAAACGACAATTTACAATTGAAATATTTACCGTTCTAATTTCGGCGGAATTGTTAAACATTAAATCGCTGTGATTTCAGGATGTGTTCTATTTCTGGTAAAAGGAAAGCGGGTTGAACTTTTCTAACCAAATCAATTGTCAAACAGTTGAGTTTAGATCGAATAAATCATTCAACAAACACGTCCCGGCAAGTCACTGCTGAGTAAACAATTCTCAAGCATTACGTCATGGAGTCACGTTCAAATTCCACACATCTCGTATTACTGTCACGCTATGGTCGGCTGTTGATGATTATTTGATCTATCATGTTGATATTGTTTATTTATTCGAAATCCTATCACCGATTCTCCAGAATGCCTGTGTTTAAACAATCCTGATTCCTTGTAGTAGGTGGTTTCAAGGATTTTAATGCGAAAAAAAAAAACAATACAAAGTTCAGAGAAAAAGATATAGACCTGAAATTGTAGCCTCAGTGTGGAATGTAAAGCGGACTGTGGAATGTAAATGTGGACTGGACTGTGCATATTAATAGACTCTAGATTGTATATTGTGGATTGCTAATATAAAACTCTAAAATGAAAACCGGGTGGAAAATGAGACCAAACGAGCCAGTTTCGAAGCCCAACGGGCTCCTTGTTTAAAATAAAAATGAATCTTGCAGTTCTCTGTTAAAAAGTGGTTGGCGACCAATCTCGCTCCCAGGGTCTCTCATCTTCCGGCCCCCTGGAGCGAGAGATGAGAGACCCTGGTCAACTCTGGTCACGGCGTCCCAAAATCTGGGATGTAACAGATGAAAGATTTCAGGGAGGGGCGGCAAAGTGTGAAATTTGTTCGCTCCAGCAGAGCATTGCAAATCAAAACACAGGGAACCCACACAAACTGTGTGACCGTTGTTTGTATTTTTAAATTTAGAGGAAATGTATGGGAATATCGAAGGTTCACTTATCAATATACATACTACGATGAATATTTACATACAAGATCAAAATAAACGTATTTTTACCTGAAATGTTGTGTGGTGTCATTCTTGTAGCTGAAAACGGCGAATTGTAGCGATTTGAAGAGTTTTGCATCTAACGTTTACCTGAGCGTGTAGTAGAGAGACAAGGGAGGAACAATTGACAAGTAACGGTAATACAGTGTTTTGGTTGTGAAGGAAAAGGGAGGGTGGGGCTTGTTTTTGCTCCAAAAAAGGGGGGCTTTTTATTAAAGAGGGAGTGGGGCTTACAAGAGCATTTACGTTAGATAGACACAAGCTGGGTTTTACTGAGGTGGGGATGTCGCGTTTATCCTTGTTTTTCCTTGCGCGTGGTCCGAAAGAATGCAACGACGTCTCATATTCGCACTTGTCAGTTTGGTAGGTACTCAATTCGCGCTCCGGAATAATGCTTTGCCGTGTAACAAAGGATTTTAAATGTCAAAAGGCATGAACTTTCAGGAAAGCCTTTATATGAGAAATACTAAATATGCAGCGGATGTACCAAAATAGTTCTCGGGAATCTTTCATCCTAAGGAAAATAGAAACGTAAATAGAAACGTAAATGACCTCAGTCGCATCATGTTATTTGTGATGATCCTAAACTAGCATAAATTACTATTTTGCCAGGACGTATCATCAGAGGTCTGGGGTGAGACATTCTACGGTCAGCCTTCGCCGTGTAAGGGTTACGTTTAGTTTTCTATTTATATTATCTTGTGGACACTAGGTTTTACGCTTCTCAACTGCCCAGATAACAAGTTAGATACTTCCTTAACCTTTATTTATTTAATAGTGTAAAGCACGTTTTTAAATTAGAATACCCTAAAACCCCAAGGGTGGCACCACTGCCTTGGCCGGGGACACACGTTCCCCGTTTTCTCCACCTGCTGGATTTTAGGGGTTTTCGTGTCCGGCTTTGGTGCATCTGTTCTTCCTTTAATGATAGTGAATATATGTACATACGTTGAAGCTAAATAAATGGTACGGTGGCTTGGCTGGCCCGCGCGCCCAGATATCATTATTCTTGTGTGTCCGGTTGAGTAGTGGAGGCAGATTTATGTATTTTTCCTTCCAATTTATTCCAAATTGGCTCACTGGAAGAACCAGTCTTCTCTGATAGTCCAATTTCCCAAGGAGATTTCCATGACGTCTCATCTGACAGTAGGTGGTCGTCTGTCCAAAAAACAGAGGAACATGCAGTAGAAGAAGAAGAAAGTAATACGACCGGTAACCACGAGGTCCGGCTTTTCCCTTGTTTAGTTGAATGATGCGTTAGAATCTTTCGGTGCCATTGTAACCTTGAACGACACATGCACTATGGTAAATGCAAGTTCGTGGAGGAAAAGCCCCGGGCAGGTGGTTCTACCAAATATAAATGACGGGGTGCTCGTCGTGCATAAGGGCTCAAAATTGGTAGATTGGTACCACTTAGGGTGCTAAAATTTAAAATGACCACCGTTAGAATTATCATGGTACCTTTTAGGGTATTGAGCCGAAAAACATGGCAGAATTGGTTCCTATTAAGGGTAAAAATCCATTTGAGTCACGCCCAACAAACAGAGTCTGGTACCTTTTAGGGTGTTTTTCGAAAATTCCGACGAGCACTCCTGTCATTTTTATATGGGAGTCACTCCCTCGGGGGAAAAGCACACCCTTCTGGGCAAAGCAACTTGAGCATGTTGCACAGCCATTGTCGGAACAGTGGTTGCAGTGCAAAGCAGACAGGTGCTGCCACAGGGTTGGTTGTTGCCCGATTCAGCTCGAAGCAGAGACGACACATTTAAAATAGAAGAGGAAACTGGAAATAAAGCAGACCCGCGACAGGTTACGAAGGACATGCGCCATGCAAAGAATGAAGATGGCAGCCGGAGATTTACAGCAGAGGAATTCCTCACCAATCAATCAGCAAATCATGTCTTACTTTTCAAGAGCTGCCGCGAAGTTACGACAAGGCGGTCCGGAAGGATACTGTTTAGTGTGATTCTCAAGCTGTGGCAGAACAAGCTGCGTACTCTACTGCTCGTCCCCGCATTATCCAAGAATACCAGCTTGTTCATCCAATCACTTATGATTCATACAATCTATGTGATATGTATGCAACAAGTAAACTGAACAGGCTCAGTATTGCCATGTTGCGCTTAATATCCGATTACTTTGATCTAAAAATTGACGATCTTTCACTGAAACGTAAAGCACCAGGAGCCCATGATGGGGTCCTGAAAATACCTTATGTGGACCCTTATGTGAAGTTACTCGAGGATCTGGTAAAATCGTGATTGTGCTTAATCATTCAATTCGCATGTATGGAACTCATAAAAAATAAAAACGACATTACCCCTCCCCACCCACCTCCCCCCCCCCCCCCCCCCTCTTCCCTTCATCAAAAAATTCGCCACAATAAGATTTGTAACGAGAAAAACTTTGATGCGCGTTGTCAAATTTTCTGCATCTCGCTTAAGCGGTTATGGCCCCCGGGTTATGGCCCTCGGCATCAGCTAGACGTTAGGGGTAGGTGGGGGTGGGGGATGGGGGGCGATTGTTGTTGGGGGATGCATATCGCAGTTGCACCAATTTGTTGCAATAATCGTTCACGAAGGAATAAGCCGGTTATTCGTTTTTAGGATATCTAAACCAATCAGGACAGAAAGATAAAATTTATGAAAGGGAGAGTGATATTCGCATATGAGCAGATGAGCGAGCTTCCTGTTGCACTGCATGCATTTCCTGCTTTGCGGTGCGTTGGGCGCTTGCCACGCAATCTTTTCTTTCGGAACAGTTGCAAGCACGCCATAGAAAGACAGTTTGTATGTTTTTTGCTCACAATTTGGTATGTACCAAATTTGTATGTGTTTTGACCTTTGTGTCACCTTTGTTTGACGATCAAAAATTTCGCATTTTCGATTGCCCAAAAATTTTATTGCATTTATTTGAAGAAGAAACATTGCTCTTTCTCTGGGTATGACTGATATGGCAGCAAGCCATGTACCAAGTTGTGATTTTGGCCTCTCGATTTTGCCATTTTTTTTTACTCGCGAAAATCGTTAAAATAAGTAAAATTATTAAAAATCTCAAAAATATTAAGTAAACGGTCGAATTGAACAATTTAACATTTAAACTATTGGTGAATGTGTGCTTTTCTTAGTTAGGTACTAACTTGTGAAGTTAATTCCATTTTGAATTTTTAGGCGATATTTAAGTAATGAGTGGTGTGGAGCCCGTAAAATCGATGCGAGAGCCGCCGAACCGACTTTGTCGCCGTTCGCGTAAAATAAAAATCTAATCGAACTGAAAGTTATTTTTCTAGTAAGAGTTTACCTAGACCTGTATTCTGACAAAGTTTGAGGATTATCGATTTTTTCATTTTGCACACCTCCAGGCGATATTTACGGACGGCCGCTCTTGAATCAATCTGAATAATGATTAGCTTGAATTAACTCTTTTCACACAAATGTGAATTGTGTCACATTGCCAAGTGAGTGCTGGAAGTTATTAAACTACTTATACCAGTCTGAAAATTGATAAATGTACCTCTGTTGACAGAGGGCAACAAATGAAAGGAAAGACATTTTAATGAACATTATTAGTTTTATTATATTAAAAAAATGAACATGTTTGATTTATTAAAATTAAAACCCGACAACTCCAAGGTTTTCTGAAAAATACTTATATTTGGTTTGGTTTTTTGTATCCAAGTCTCTTTTAATTTTGCCATCAAGAAACAAGGGCCTAACTAATATGCAAATTAATTTGTCCATAAACCCTTGGAGTCATATATTGCTACGTTCTCATGTATTCTATTTGTGTAATGCTGCTGAGTATTTTTATGAGTGGCTTAAAAAATATCTAATACACAACAATTTAATTATTTAATTAAATTTAATTACATTTTAATTACATTAATTAAATTCTATTTAATTACATTGTTTACTTTGAAAAGCTGATCCTTTTCAAATCCTGGGTGTTTGTCTGTCAGCTCCTGCATGTGTTTCTCTATGGTTGTTGGATTCACAGAAAAACCAAGCACTTGACCAGATGAAAGAGCATCCATAGACAGACCACTCTAGGCTGTATGAAAATGATTGGTTTTCTGGGACCTAAAAAAGAAGCGAAAATCCAACAATTTAACTTTGCAAACAAAGTAGACAAAATGCGCTGTTTTGCTTACTTGGTACTATATTATATTAAGTAGTGAAAATAAGAATAATTGCAGAGTAGTTCCAAACTGAAAGTATGCCAAAATGTGCAATAATGCTACCATCCTTCTCTGTTGCAGGTCTTCCTGTTTACTGGTTAGCTGAGGACTTCTGTCATTTATTTTGGTTAAAAAAAGGGTCTCTCATAAGCTATGGCAGTGGTCTTACAATACAACTCAACCACATGAATAACACTTACTGTATAATGGGAAGCTATATAATATATATATATATACTGTATAGGATAAAGTCAGAGACGGGACATGTTTTTTTCCGTTACTCTGAGTTGCACACTGGTGCGATCTTCAGACAAAATATATCTTTGAAAAATCCTATTTGTAACAGTAACAGTAATAATTTTATGCATGTAGTAAGTTAATATATGCGAGTTTCACTGTGTTCTTCAAGTGATATTGCCCTTGAAGTTTATTAGTAAGTATTTGTTTTCGTGTCGGCATTTTGTTGGAGTCGGCGAATTTTCGGCAATGCAAAGGTTACACCTTTTTGATTTGTTGCTGTACGCGGCGGCTGGTGTGAGAATTGACCATTTGTTTTTGTGGTTTTCTTTTGCGTCTTTGAGATTCCAGATATGTTTGGAAAGTTCAGTGCTATCGGCATATTTTCTGTGCCGGAAGGAGAGCTCGTGCTGAGAGTATCGCTGTTTAAAAGTGCCTTCTGTTAATCCAATGTAGTTTTTCCCGGCGGTATTTTCAGTAGTTGTGACATTGGCATTGTATACTACGCTGGTAGAAAGGCAATTGTTCTCGAGTGGGCAGGTGTCATTTTTGCGGCAATTGCATTTCTTTTGAGGTTTTATATTGGTGTCGTTGGTTATTTTTTGGTTGTGTTTCTTTATCATGGTTTCAATGTTATCCATGCAGCTGTAGCTAACTTTCACATTGTTTTTGTTGAAAATTTTGTGAAATTTGTGTTCTTTCGGGAAGTGCTTCTGTACAAGGTTGAGAAAAGATTTGCCAACGTTGGTTTTGACGTTTTTTTTTTATTGTACGGGGGATTGAACCAAATGATTTGTCTTTTTCTGTTTCTTCTGTGGGAGCGCCGGGTGTGGGGTCGTAAGACAGTTTCTCGTTATAACCACTGGATTTCAGGGCGTCTTCGTAAGGAGGTTTGGCTTTGTTGAAAACGTCTTCATTGCATGATAAGTCAGAAATCCGTCGATTGATGGCTGCGGGGAGGTGTGCAATTATTGTGGGTGGGTGGTTAGACTTTATGTTGATGAAGAGCGGCTCGTCGTTCGGTTTTCTGTAGGGCTGGAAAGTTTCGTTGGTTAGGTTGAGTGTGATATCTAGAAAGTTTGTTATTTTCAGATTGGTGCTGATGGTGCTTAGTTATGTCTTTCTTTATTCGTACTGATTGCGGTCCTGAGGTATTCTTGAACAGTGCGAGGCCATCTCTCTCTCTTTTCCGTACTTGTTGGATAGAGAGTTTAGTAGGAATAAACCTACAAGCTCGCATACTTCTGCACCGTCAAAACTTCCCATCGTTACGTCAAACAAGGAGTTGTTGTTTTTCTTTTGCCACACGGAGTTGTTGTTGAATAGGAGAGATTTCCGGGCGTGCATCATTATATTGGTGTCTTGTGTTGAGATGCTGGTGTGTACATTGGCGAAGTTTATTGCGTTTGACAGTAGGTTTTCTGATATGGAGGGGTAAAAATTTTCAATGTCGGAGACGGTGAATGAGTGCTTTTGTTTTTCTGTGATGTTAGTAAACCAGTTGATTACAGCAGATGAGTTCTTCCATTGGTTTAGAGACGTTTTTTCGCCTCACGTTGTTGTTTATATTTTCCAATATTTTTTTGCTCACGATTTCTATTTCGCTCTTGGCTGGGTTGATTAGTCTGCATGTTGGATTGTTCGCGAAGTTTTCTTTGTAGTCTTTTAGCGTTATTAAAGCCTGTTGTTCAGCCATACAGTCAGTTTTGTTGTGGATTTCGAGTTCATTTGCAATGACTTTAGCTTCTTGGTTGATGGAGTTCGTGGTGTTTTCATTTGCTTTTCTGTAGGTTGTTGTTATGTTGTCTTGGAGTAGTTTGTCGTGTAGAGGTTCGTTTAGCTCGTAAAAGTTTGTAGTTTTGTCGGCGGGGATGAAGACTTTGGGTGACTTGTTTATTGTCGCTAGCGCGCATGCGTAGTTTACTAGTTTGAGCACTCTGACATGGTACGATGATACCACATGTACCTGAACTCCAGCATCAGCACTGCACTGATGAGGACCAGAAGGCCGAAACATATGTCTGACGTTTGGAAAAGGTACATGTCATTTTTGCCATGTCACTTGCTAAACTACTGTATTAGGAGGCAAACTGTTCTCAAATTGGACTCGGGTTGCGAACTGTGAGTAAAAACTGAAGATACAAGCAATTGCCAAAAGAGTTAAGACATTGAGTACTGTTGTGAATATTTCAAGGTTAACATGGTATTCAGCAAGTCCATACCCCCTCCCCCCTTATCAATGTTGTACCAGATCCAAAATGGTATTCAAACTAACATTATCAACATTGAAAGGGGGAGGGGGGTCAGTAGCAGATGGCGTTGATTTGATTTGTGTTACGCGTTCGCATTTAAACAGAATGAACATTTTTTGGAAAGTGTCTCAATCGTTTTGCAATTGCTTGTCTGAGTGACTTATCGCTATATTGAGGTCTTAAACAAACCGGAATCTGTAAGCAAACGTTTACGTCATCTATTAAAGAATTTCTTGAAAACGGACGCAGTAAATTTCGAAATGTCATGATTTGCGGACCAGTGAATTCTGCGAAGAGATTTATACTAAATCTTCTCAACACGTTTTGTAATCCAGCGTGTAGCTCCTTCGCTTGGGTTGGAGCAGAAGACGCCGAGTGTACATTTGTATATTCTGAGTATATGCGAGGGTTTGTTTAACTTTTCTCCATGTGATGTTAAAAAAGATCAAAACATCAAGCACGACATTACATGGAGAAAAGTCAAACAAACCATCGCATATACAAATGTAAGCAAAAAGTGCAGTTTATGCTTAATATGGGAAACATTTTTTATCATCTGCAAACTCAACATGGCTTCGCTAAATAAGAGGAGCGAATTGATGTCAAACTGTAGACACGCGAACAAATTTCTACTGAACACCTCCATAACCTGAATGTTTATAATGTAATATACGGACTTAAACCTTGCGCGTATACGTATTTAGTTACACAAAAGATGTATTGTTCTGTATCCCGTTAAATTTTTATTTTTGTATTTTTTTTGAATTTTTGTCAGTTGCGTGATGATCGTGTTGCTCGCAACACGTGAAACTCTTAATAACAGGTAAAATGTTTTTACAATCTTAACTACTTCGTACACTTATATTGCTCTGGTTTATCCAGTTGAGCACTCGCAATAGCTGTACACTGTTTATAATGAAAGGTATTTTAGAGCAATTGTTCGCCTTTGCTGGGTTTCTTGTCTTTCCTTGCTTAGGGCGGAGTTTGGGTTTGATATGGATTTAATTGAGAATCTGTCTGAACAATTGAGGTGCAACGGATTCCATCTCACTTGGGTTATAAAGAGGTCCTCCTCCTTGTAATGCCTGTACAGTTCAAGCTGAAATTGCCCCACTAGCTTGTCGAATGAGGAAGCTGTTAATATAAGATGTGACTTCCTCAATATGTAAAAAAGAGGAAGCTTGACTGGAAATGGCCTACAGGCTCTTCAAATGAGGAAATTGTTAAATAAAATGGATGAAAAATTAATGTATTGCTTTTAGGTAATGATATATATACCTGAAACTGTTTGATTTGATCCTTAGCCAGACCTAACTCCAACTCCAAGAGCTTGTTTCTGCTTTGATCTAAAAGTTCTTTTTTCCAGCTGTTCTGCAGATTTCAAAAACAAATTGTTTTAAACCACTTGTTCATTTCTTATGTTAATAATATTCTGATTTCTTTAAACACCTGTTTTAACTTGGTTGTTGCTGTGGCGCTAGATGTCTGACATGATGTGGAATTTATAATACTTGCTCTCTGAAATGTAATAAAAAAAAGAAATAATGAAAATTTACATTTTTTTATATATACCTGCTGAAGCTTAGAGTTTTTTGTCTCTAGTCAAACAAGAGCCATTAAAAAACGGATGCAGCTGGCAAAAGAAAATATTAGATAAGATATTTATGTCCAACATGTATTTCTTTATCGTGGTCAATAAAACATAAAAGTAAGTCATTACCCTTCCCGGAGGACTATTGCCTTGTTCATTTTTGAACAGCTCATCTGCCATTTTGTAGCACTGGTTGTACCACCATACTCCAGGACGATAGGTAGGTACACTGGATCCAATTCGGCCAAACAGTGGAAAAAGTCTTTCTGAGATATTGAGTGGACAGGAAGTGGTCAAGAGCAATATTTATTTGCTTCCCGATTAACCCTTTCACTCCCAAGTTTTTTTGCGTTTTTGAGCGATTTTCTGGAGAACACACGCCCCATGACTCCATATGAAAGTGCTGCTGTTCTAAAATACTGAATGCTCGAGTTTACTGGAAACGTCATTGTGACGTCATTTTGCTTCGTTAAACAGCCCTTTCCCAGGATAATTCGCGCGCAACGGAGACTGGGCAGAGGTATCGTGAAAGCGAGGCTTTGGTAAGTACATATCTCCCAGAGCGTGAAAACAATGGCGGAAACCGACGAAGCTGTTAAAATAGACGACTTTAAGAGATGGAAGAAGCCTGACCTACAAAACCGGCTTCAAATTCATGGACTTAAAGTCACTGGAACAAAAGACGAGCTAGTTGTCCGAGTTGAAAATGCGAAACGAGCCGGAGTGAATCTGAATTTAAGTTGCACGCCGACAACGCCGGCAACGCAGGCAGCGTCACCATCAAAAGTCCGGGTCCCTCGAGGTTCTCTGTATTGTTGTGTGCCATTATGTCACAGTTGGAAAGGGAAAGTTGTAAATGTAAAGCCAGTGACATTACACAGGCTGCCTCTCGATTTAAAATTAAGACGGCAATGGATTAGGAAGTTACGAACTGTTCGCAAAAACTTAGAGCCAAAAGCCGGAACACGAGTATGCAGCCTTCACTTTAAAGGAACTGATGGGCCGAAACCTTGGTGCAAAGTCCCGACGTTGTTTCCATCAAAGCCACTACCAAAATCTCCAACCCCGAAACGGCCACTGCCTGACAGGTCCATGGGCTTGTTATCGAAAACTGGGCTAAATGCAAGAAAACGTTTCTGTCTTGACAAACAATCTGACGGCAGCGGAGTTGTTAAGAAGCTTACTATTTACAACTCCAAGAAATTTGAGGATAGTTTTCACGATTATTTGCCGTCATGCTGCTGCCCGAGAAGCATATCTGCAGCTGTTGTTAAAGAAAGTCGAACTGATACCGGCACCCAGTTTTGCTCAAGTACAGAGGATAAAAATATCCAAACCGAGGCAGTATCATGTGACGTAGGGGTGCAAGTAAACCTTCCTCCGTTGACAGCAGAAAATCTTGAAGGTAACAATGAAAAGACCAAATTTTACACGGGAATTGTCAATTTTGGAACTTTTATGCTGTTATTTAATAGCATTGCCAAAGTAGCTGTTAAACTGAACTACTGGCATGGGAAGGATTCTTTAAAAGAAAAATCGTATCTTGCAAATGAAGAAAGACAAAAACCAGGACTTAAGAGAAAAATGAGACTGATTGATGAATTCTTAATGGTGATGATGAGACTCAGGCTGGGACTTCTTGAACGGAACTTAGCAGATCGCTTATTTGTGTCTCAACAAGTACGCTGTTCCGAACCTTAATTACTTGGTATACTCTTCTCGCTGATCATCTGGGACATTTAATTCCATGGCCTAGCCGGGATGTAATTGCAACGAGAATGCCACAATGTTTCAAAAAAATACCCGTTCACTCGAGTGATTATAGATTGCACTGAATTTTTCATCGAAACTCCATCATCTTTAGTATCAATCTATTACATACTCCACCTACAAATCTCACAATACTTTTAAGGTTCTTGTGAGTATCAGCCCCTCGGGAGCTGTCACATTTCTCTCGCATTTATGGGGTGGAAATGCTTTTGACAAACATATTGTAAAAGAATCAGGACTGCTTAATCTGCTGGAGCGTGGAGACAGTGTTATGGCTGATAAGGGATTTGACATTGCTGATTTACTTAAGCCATTGGGAGTTATCCTTAATATGCCTCCAAAAAGGAATTCTAACCGTCAGCAAAATAAGCAAATTAAGAATTTCAGGATTGTACAGGGGATTATCCCTGCTAACGAATGGAGCAATGCAAATAATATTGTACTTATCTGTACTGCGTTAACTAACCTCGAGCCTCCTTTAGTTAAATAAGTCTTAATTTAGGAGTGCAAAGGAAGGGATTTGATATCAAAGTTTTGAAAAAATTGTCAACAGTAAAGTTATTGGTTGTAATAACAATCAGGTAGCAATATATGGCAAATTTGCAAAAGGCTGCGATATAGAGGGAATAAAAAATTACTTGTTTAGGGGAATTCCCCTTCTGACCCTCTCAGTCAGAACCACTGACAATGGCCTCCTTAAAAAATGTCGTAAGTTTTGGAAGCATCTGCTCCTTCCAGAATGTTTTGTTTACCTTAACTCGTATTACAAGGAAACCTTTGAGTGTCCATATCACAAAGTCACATACCCTTAGTTTGCAAAGAGCCATTAGACCCTGATAGCAGTAAATTGATGTTTTCTTGAGTCTTACTTTTAGTTTAGTTTTAGTTTTTGAGTTGATGTAACAAAAAAAAAAAACTTTTTGTCATGAGCTGCAGCTCTTATTTTGGAGTAAGCAAACGCCATTTATAAGGACCCTTAATTTCAAGTAAGCATTGATATTCTCTACAACCAGGGCAGTATACAAACCCGTCGGGCCTTGCACCAAGATAGGGGAGATCTGACTGAATTACAAGGCCCCTTTCCATGACAGTGAGTCTCTTGCTTCCCTTTTTAACCCGTGAATACGCGCATGCGTAATGAACGGGTTATCGCTAACGGCGACAGATATGCAAATGAGTCACTCACTCGCTCACTCGCTCCTTCCATCAGCTGTAAACTTAGTGACGTAATGCTTGAAACAGTGTATGTCCTCGTTCTTGTAAAACTTACAACTTCCAAACACGAGATAATTCTATATGTCTTTACTTGTTAGACGAGGAAGTCTTGACAAGTCTTAAGTCCACGATTTTAGATTCTTTGGATCAGGGAGAATTTCTGTCGGTATACTCAGCTTTTCAGCAGCTCGTTTTGATATCTCTTCCTTCTCACGTGCATCTCTTTCGACGAATTCTTCACTCCGGCTCGTTTCGCATTTTCAACTCGGACAACAAGTTCGTCTTTTGTTCCAGTGACTTTAAGTCCATGAATTCGAAGCCAGTTTTGTAGCTCAGGCTTCTTCAATCTCTTAAAGTCGTCTGTTTTAACAGCTTCGTCGGTTTCCGCCATTGTTTTCACGCTCTGGGAGATCTGTACTAACCAAAGCCTCGCTTTCACGATACTTCTGCCCAGTCTCCGTTGCGCACGAATTATCCTGGGAAAGGGCTATTGCAAAAATAGTACACCTCATTCATAAATGGCGGCCAATTTATTATTCTTTTGTATTTATTTTAATTAGCCTCACTGGCCTCGTTAGCATGTGCAAAATTCAAAAGAACTTATACTTTAAAATAAGGCCAGTGAGGCTAATTAACATAGATATAAAAGAATCATGAATCGGTCGCCATTTGTGAATAAGGTGTATAAAGGCTCGAATATGGTGTTTCTGCGATTTTTGGTTCACAGCCATTTGTCATCTTTAGTAGCTGCCTGATGAGCATCATCAAGCTTGAAGGTAGTTCAGAGTTTACTTTCCCAATGAAGTGAGTTAGGTGTTGTACTTCGTTTACAAATTTGGCTCGTTGCTCGTTGAACTGGAAAAATGGCCGCCACGAAACGAAGTAGTCTTGGGACTCGACTCTGGATGAATTTCTCGACCTACCACGGCATATTTTGGAGTTGCGACCACTGAAGAACACAACAAGCGCGAAATTTCGGTAGTAGGTCGGAGTGGCTGTGGACTTAGTATTAATATTAAATGTGCGGGAAAGAAACGAACGCTGTCAAAAATTGTGGCTAATTCCCAGCATGCAGTGCGGTGGTGATGTTGAAAATCGAGGCAAGGTCAGTATGCTCTAAAACGAGAGGCTGTAGCTCGGCCCGAGCAACGAATAAGAGCAAACAATTTCACTGCTAAGCTAGGACTAGGACTGAATTTTGCTGGGAATGTTTGCTCTTGGGCTTGTAACGAAGATTTCAATAAAGAAAAAATAAAGGAAAAATGTGATTTTTGTTGTTTTTCTGTGACGTTGAAAACGGTCATTTTTGTTGTTGTCGAAATTCAAACGCTAATATTTTGCAAAATCGCTGACTTTTTTGTGTTTATTGAGTATCTCAATTGGAAGAAATTTCTAGTCAGTGCTCACAACTGATAGATAAGGCAATGTTCGCGCGATTGAGAAAGTTGCAATTTTTTAAAAGCAGTGGGCCTTGTAGCGCCCTTTGGCGCTCTTGGGAGTTAAAGGGTTAATCCGTAGCCAGTGCCGCGTACAGGCCCAACAAACACTGTTTCCGCCAAGATATCGTGACATTGCCGTACTAAATTTCCTTAACTTCTCTCTGCAGTCCTCTGCAGTTCGTGTCTTCTTGTGAAACCAGCAGGTCTGTCCACCGGAAGTTTCATTGAATGTTAAGCACATAAAAAGTAACACAACCCGCACGAACTGCATTTTCGCGCCACAGACTCGTCACTTCGCGGTAAATTTTGAAACGGTGTTCAACGATTAAACCAAGGTGTACAAAATATATGTTTCGTCCCATTAACTAGACTAACTGTTGTAAAAGTTTCAAGCTTAAGTTTGCAGAACCACTCTTTAGCTACATAAAAAAAAAACAGACTGCTTTAATTTGTTTGAAAATGCCGCCATTTTCCTAAGGGTTGCTATGGTTTTAAGTTGTTATCCCCAGTTTCCTGGCGCGCGTTTGTGACTTGCGCATTCGTTATTCAGCTCTGTCCCCTTAAGCGGACACCATCGGGAAACAGAAAAAGTGTTCGTACTTGGAGCTGGCCACTTACGGGAATCTCTGACTCTCGTAAGAGGAGAATTCAAACGGGGTTTTGTCAAGGCGGCTGTAAGTAGAGCTGTCTCCTTGTGACGAGGGTGTCCGCTCAGAGAGCTTCGACTCTTGTACATATGTATCTGGTTTTGAATAGATTGGGCGTGAAGCAGATAAAGTTTGATGTTAAAGACATTTCACATACATATACAGTATTGCGAACCGCCTGTGATGTGATGTTGAATATTGACATTAATTGAAATTTATTTTATGTTTTCACGTAGGATTTTGCCACTCCTTCTCTAACCGAAGGGGACACCATGTTTTTTACTCAAGATAATGCAGAACTTGAACGAAGGGAAATCGAACAATTTCAATTCAGAAGAAAGTGGGAAAGCAGGTGGGTAATGGAAGAAACTTGATCCGAGCGTGTTATGTGACTTCTGAACAGAAAATTCTAAACTTCTCTCGAACCGTGAAACTAGATTGTGAGCTTGTTTATGTATTGTTCTTGATTTAATTCTTTGAATACTGTGTTCAGTTGTTTATTTATCGTCCACAAAATTAAAAACGTTTTTCCTATTCACTGCAGTTAAAAACACTGCTCAGTTTAAATTACCAATCGGAAGAGATTTATTAAGAAACTGTTCACAAACTGTTCAAGTCCGTTTACCCCCGGCAAATTTGATGCGATTTTGGCGACGATAAGTAATAAGGAGCCGAAAGGGACGGATTCAGCTGTCCATATTAGAGAGGTGCCGTGTTATAGAGTTCGTGGTTATTACGTCATTTGAAGTATCCAGTCCAAACTAATCTTTTTCACTTTTAACGCTTTGTCATTAAAGACAGGTCCTCTCACGATTCTTTTTTTCTTTTACCTTCAGCCCTCACCCGTACTTGTTCTTCAATGAAGATCGCATGACGATGACGTTTCTTGGATTCTTCATCAATTCCGCTGGTGACCTCGTCGATCCTCAAACAAGCAGAACTTTGGAGGAAAGTTTGATTTCCAAACAGCTGCGCGATGGACTGCAGGCTCAGCGTGTTGATTTTACAGCCAACAGCGAGAAATGCAAAAAGTTAGTAGTTAAAGCAACATTCGACTAATACCGTAGAATTCTTTCGGATTAAGCAGGCCAAAGGGGGTCGTTACTTTCGGTAGCTGTTGGTTAACAAACGAGCTGATTATTAAATTTGGACAGTTCAGAGAACCAATCAGAAGGCTCCTTATCATACATCTTCAAAAAGTGTGGTGAATTATAATGCTATGACATCCTCTTTCTTTGTTATGTAGCACTGATATTTATTTGTTGGGATATCAGTGAAACCATTTTTACTTTGCAAGGTTGTAAAGTGTTGTTTCGCGTTATACGTTCGGCAAATGGTAATCAATTTGAAATGTTGGAGTTAGGGGCAAGGAAGGGGTCTTTATCATTCCCTTATTTCTTAGTTCATCCCTCCTTTTACCTATTGTTTGATGTCCTGTAGAATAGCCCCCAATAAAAACATATTCTCACTTCAGGGTGGAAAAGATAAATCAGTTATGTTCAGTCATGGGTGTCAAATGGATACTCAATAATCCAAACCATGATCCAGATCGAGGCTATGAACTGACTACGGACAACGTGAAAAAGATTCTGGCCATTCACATGAGGTTACGGTAAGTCTTCCATGTAATATCGGTAATTTTACATTTCTTCACCATGATTTTTCAGCATTTGCTGCCTTAGTGTGCCTAGACATTCAGCCGTTTTGTGTTCAAGGAGATGTATTTAAAAGATGCAAAGCTATCTTGAGACGTGTTAGATCAAACTGATTTTCATCTAACTTAACGTTCCCAGGATTCAGTCTCTAAAATAATTAATCAACAGATGTAATATTCCTGTGATCGTGATGGGCGAGACTGGCTGTGGAAAGACCCGTCTAATCCGGTATATGTGTGGGCTACAGGCAGGTCCCAAGGGACCGCGAAACATGCTGCTTGTGAAGGTAAGGTGGATGTAGTTATTGTAAACTTACTGCAGTTTTTGTAGCATTATCGTCGAAACTAATAGTGACCAGAAACACTCCATCTTTAATTATGGGATGTTTTGTGGAATAAATCTAGTTCTGGAAATTTATGTTTAAAAGGCTGTCACTTCTTGATATTTTGTGTTCAATAATTCATTCGAATCGTAATGATTAACAATAAAGGAATTAGAATTGAGGATTAATATCACGCGTGTCTCCAGAAGCTACAGAAATTGCCCTAGTCGCGAGGAGACAATTTCTGCAGCGTCAGGGGCATACCTAGGGGAGAGTTCCAGGGTTTCCGGAATCCTCCTTTTTGAGAAAATGTGCAATAGGACCAATAGTAATCGCTATGCCAAGTTCCGTGTCCATTTATCACATTGCGTTGGAGAAAGGTGCGGCTGCTTATTTTCTTGTGCAAAACAAAAATATATTTTTCACCCTGTTTGTGGACTTTGTAAAAGAAAGGTGCAAATCGGATATCTTTTGAATGTCTGAACTTAACAGCAGTTCGGGAGTTTCTGTAAACTTTGCAACAAATGCTGTCACCTTTATTCTGCCACTCCGGCACACAGATCTTTTCGAATTAAAAGTTCTAGAGTTGTCGTTTCCATTGCACCATGTAAACCACTTGATTATTTACAAGGTTCATGGAGGCACAACATACGGAGACATCGAACAGAAAGTTCGACAGGCAGAAGACATGGCTCGTGAGAATCAAGACAAGAACATCGACACGGTTCTGTTCTTTGATGAGGCCAACACTACTGAGGCACTGAGTATGATAAAGGAGGTCATGGTGGACCAAAGGATCCGTGGACGACCTATCAGACAGGGCCTTGAAAGGCTGCAGTTTATTGCTGCCTGCAATCCTTACAGAAGGTGGTATCTTTGCAGTCTTTCATTTCTACGAGCAAGTTTTTTGTGTCTAGTTCCATTGACAAGTTCACTCCTGTGTAAAGTGTGAACTTGTTTTGCTTGACGAAATTTCCTTGTGAAGTTAAATTTGCTCGTGTTGACAACTACCAATCAGATGACAGCAAAGCTAGAACCAGTTTTCTTGAAAACCAGTCTCGTACTAATATACTAGTTCTTGAACAAGACAACCTGTCAGGTCACCTTGTTCAAAAACTAGCACGAGATTTTTTCATGGGAAAAAATGTGAAATTGCGTCGTACACACAATAATATAAAACTTCTGAAGGAAAATGACCTAAGTTTGTCGAACACATCGTAAAACTGTACAAGTGGAAATGAAAGCAGAGCTATCATAATATAAAAGGCTACCAACGGTGGTAAATTCTGTTTTCCCTTTCAGTGTCATATAAAAAGATAGGCTGGCTATTATTTAATAACGATGATAACAATATAGTAATGATAAAACGTAGTAAATTTTTGATGGTATCATGATTTCACCTACAGGCACACTGACGATATGATTCACAAGCTGGAGTCAGCAGGTCTTGGATACCACGTAAAAACCGATAAGTCAGATGATCGCCTTGGTATGAAGTTCAATTTTTGCAACTATTATTTATGTCCTTGGCTAAATTAAAAAAAAAAAACAAAAAAAAACAAGCATGTGATGATGTCGCTGTTCTTTTTAGTGTACCTGTACCTTTTTGTTGTTCTCATATGAGAGCTGCGTGAATATATTAACTTGTAGTTACTACGATAACTGGTAACTGATACTGACTACTGCGCGCAGAGTGAGCCAATTACTGTGATCGCAGTTAAGTATCTGGAAAGGGTACCATGCTTAGCAATCTATGTCCTAGGAATTTTATGTTATGGGTTCGTAAGTGGCTTAAAAAGTACCATTTCTCATACGTCTTTTGGATATTCGCTTTGTGTTTTTGCATCACCTACCCCACAGAATAAGCGTTGTTTTTTCTCACAGGCCACATCCCATTACGTCACCTAGTGTATCGCGTGCATGCGCTTCCAGGAAGCATGCGCCCGCTGATATGGGATTTCGGCCAGCTGAGCCACGAAGTAGAGAGCCTGTACATCAATCAGATTGTCACCCGCTATGTGAGTACTTGTAAGGTGCCCGCTATGTGAGTACTTGTAAGGTGTTGTCGGTACACTAGTCACTGGTTATCAAACGTTAGCATTGCTATAAGAATTGTGCTTATTTGTCTCGAATAACTTACAAACGTGCCCTTGAAAATTTTCAATTTTTTTCGAACGAGCTTGTTAGTTTCAGGTAGTGTATAAGAAAATTAAAGTTTGTATTGTATAAAAAGAGTATGGGTTAATCGCGTTCGAAGAACGCAATCCTAATTTCGTGTTGGTTGTCCTGTAGTTTATGTGCAGTAACATTTGAGATTTTTTGGTGGCCGGTCTTCCAAATGGCCGCCCCTATTGTTTTTTTTTTTCAGGAACTCATTTCCGCCGGAAATTCCTTCGAACGCGTCGTCTCCATATTCTGTGATTACTGCTAGTATATAAATTGTAAATTATTATTATTATTATTATTATTATTATTGTTATAAAAAGTATCTGGTTTAATAAAAAGGGGAATCATGAAATGATACCCTTCAAAACAATTCATCCAAAAGTCTATAAGAAGATATGCGCCATAGGCCGCTTCTTGTAGTAAAATATTGGCTCGTGGAGGGACAAGTTTTCTTTGGGGGGGGGGGGGGGGGGGGTGTGAAAACAATTACCCCTTAAGTTAAAAAAAGTGTGGTATTAAAAAGTTAAAAAAGTGTGGTATTAGCCACACGTCCTTCAAATAAACTTAGATCAGGCGGGCTTTGTTTCAATTTCTCGCCGAAACTTGTTAATTGTTGAAGGTCCCGTCCATTTTATAGCGGAATATCGCTTTTGTTTATTATTTGTAGATTCTCCACGAACGTCAGTTACCTGGTGATTCGTTGACGGTCCAAGGAGTCGCAGCAGTGTTAGCGGCTTCGCAGAAATACATGAGAGATCAGTTGGTGGGTTGGAGGATTGTTTTTCGGATAATTTTGGCTTGTTTTAATAAGTATCCCTTGATGTCACATATCAAACACGACATAACGCGGCTCTTTACGATTTCCAACAATTAGAAGAGAGTTAAAAAACGACGCCTACTAATTTTTTTGTTTTTTTTTTTGGACGAAGTTCGAGATGTGTAAATTCCGATGAAACACTCTTAAAGAAATCATCAAAGTCTATGATAATTAATACCGGGTTTCCAAACCACCGTCAGACGATATTTTTGTTCAAATTATGATTAAGTGTGAGAATACTATACGTATTTCATGATCTGACAGGCGATAGATACAGATAGATTGTCTTCTCGTCTATTTTCAAGGACGAGTGCAGCTTTGTGAGTCTTCGTGACGTTGAGAGGGCCATGCAAGTGATGATTTGGTTTTATAACCACGTGGACATTCTTGGAAGACTTATGAAGAGAGTGATAACTGAACAACGAAGAGAGGAAGGCGATGAGGTTGACGAAGATGATGACGATGACATTGAAAAAGTAATTATGTATTACATGTTTTACATGCTTTACAGCAACGGCATTAACGAAAGTGGCTGCATGTACATCCTGAAGAAAACACATACATGTACTCACAAATTCTATCCCCATTGACAAGAATGTGCATAAGTCAGTTTAAGAGGTGCACCTGTCGCATACGTTTGCCTGTTTTCTCGCTATTTGTAGTTAAATATAAATGCATGTGTGGTTAAATGAAATACAGTGAACCTAAGAGAGCCGTTCAAGATTGCTAATACTATTCTTTACAACGAGTTATACAAATCTTTGGTCATACTTATTTTACTTAATTAATCCTTTTCGTACTGAGTAGTACATAAGGCCGTTATCAAAGAATACCAATGCTACCAGATGACTACCTTTGAACCTGGCTCCAAGTCAATCCAGCCTCTACCATTTCTTTTTCCATTGGTCTTCTCCATGTCACCTTGGGCCGTGTTATTTTCCACTTCCCATCCCAGGAGTCCATCTCATGGCAACCCTGGGGATGGAATTTGCTTCCATTCTGTTCATTCTATCCCCCTCCTCCTTTTAATCTCAATTGATAGTGGTGCTCTGTATAAGAGATCCTTATCGGAGATGGTCCTTGGCCAGAAGATCCTGAGTATTTTTCTGAGATATCTTGTTTGGAATAAGTACTTAATATATATAGATAGGCAGAGCCTAACAGCGAAGCACTATGAACAAGCTTAACTAAGGTGAAACTTAACTAAGGTGAAAGGTCGGAAGCACAAGAATTAAGATTGACGACCGGGCTATTTTTCAATTTTAGCAATTCTCAAAAAACAGTAAGCTTATTACCCGACCGTCTGCACAGTACATTTAGACCGTAGAAAAGTTCACAAAAACAACTTTTCTCCGTCTAGAATTACAGGTACGACTACTTTCCGAATAAAATACAGTTTTTGTTTGCCAAAAATTGCCCGAGAAACTGATTTGGAAATCAAAATTGCAAAAATACACAAACATATTTGCATAAGGCGATGCGAGTGAAGATAGAACTGTCCTATAAAATCAAAGTCTTGTTTTGTTTATAAAATCGCTTTCAATCTATCTAATGAATGAACAAACACATAAAAATGGACAACACAATCTTCTTTCGAAAAATTTTATTCAAATCTTCATTAGTTTATGTATAAAAGTAAAACACGTACGATTTACAGCGCATCAAGGCAAAGCTGTCCTCGATGAAATTCAAGATAACAGCAGGACTTAATTTGAGCACGTTTCATTAAAACTCCGCTTCTTCGGTTCTGAAATCCGTAATAAAAACAAGGCATCCTCCGCATTGCTCCTGCATTGATAAAAACGTATGAGGGTTCTTTGAAGCAAGATTTTATCCCTGAAAGCTCTTCTTTTTCCACTAAAGCGGCTTCTGAGTATCCCTTAATTAGTATCCCTGTCTTGAGTAGCAAACCGCGTAAAAATGCAGGGAAGTAACGACTTTACTGCTCCGCTAAACACTGCGAAAGATCCAACTTTTTTAATGTTTACAGAGCTGACGACTGTGTAGCCGCGCCACACTTGCGCGACTGACACATTCCGCGGAGGCGCGCCTGCGAAACATTCCGCTAGCCATGACCATGAAAAATGACGGACACAGGTTCAATGAGTATGGTGCTGCACAGCCAGGCCTTCGGTCCGGCAAGTGCTCCGCTATAAAGGTATTTTTTTAACGGCCTCGGGGTTGTTTCTCACAGATTGATCCCATTACTCGTGCCTTGGTACTTGCCATTGGCGTCTGTTATTACGCCAAGCTGCAGGAAAGGCGCGAGGATTACCGAAAAGTGGTGGCACAGAGCTTCAAAGTTCCATGTTTGCTTCCTGGTGGACAGAAACAGATTCTCCGAGAAATTGCAAGGTGTGTGACATGTTCTACATCGGCAATTGCATGATCACGATGTTTTGGCGATGTGTTTTTGTTTTTGTTGTGCCATCGAGTAACTTGTAGGGACGTGATAGATGAGGTTTTCCTATAGTTTAATGACTACCTGTTTTGTAGTATTACTGAACAAAACTGATATATTTTCAAATACAAGCTTCCATGCGAACTTTTAAGTCAGTTTTCGTTTAAACGATACGATATCGGCATTTCTAAATTGCTCACTGTTTATATGAGTTTCGTCCAAATTAGGCCCATTCACTTCTCAGAGCTTTTGATCGACTGTTCTGGCAGTTAAGGGTATTATTTTCCCATGATGTACCTTAATGTTAAAATGTAGCGGTAAGTTTACTTTACATTAACTTTTCATCTTTCATTTTTATGTTTGTTAGCTGCCAAAGAGCTGTGCTTAACGAATTGGAGCTCGGCCCGAACATTGCACGCAACACAGCCCTTAGTGAAAACGTGTTCATGATGGTGGTGTGCATTGAGCTCAGGATTCCACTGTTTGTGGTTGGAAAACCAGGTAGCTCCAAATCTCTGGCCAAGACTGTTGTAGCTCACAACATGCAGGGCGACGCCGCCAGTTCTGAGCTATTCAAGAACTTCAAGCAGGTGAGAAGACGAAAGCATTATTTGAATGAGATACAACTATATCTTCGTTGCTAAAAATTACATTGCTCGGAAACTGGCAAAAGTTGGTGGGATTAATTTCCAAGTCTCATCTGGAAGGTGCAATCCATCTATACTTCTTTCTACAACTTCTTGACCTAAATCCAATCTATGATTATTCGTATATGTTTTTTTTTCGTGAGGTTTTCTTAGAAGTTAGACATTCTTTTTGAGAGCAATTTTGTTTGAAGCTATAATTGTGAATAAGCAGGGGCCTTTAACTGCAGGTCCACATGGCTTCATATCAGTGCAGTCCTCTTTCAACTCCCGAGGGAATCGTGGCCACCTTCCGCCAATGCAGCAAGTTACAGGAAGGCAAAAACCCAGACGGGTTCGTCTCAGTTGTGGTCCTTGATGAGGTTGGGTTGGCAGAGGACTCTCCTCTTATGCCTCTCAAGACACTGCATCCACTGTTAGAGGATGGCGTAACTTCCGCTGATGACGTTATCGAGACTGATGAAACACCACAGCGCGTAGCGTTCATTGGAATCTCTAACTGGGCCCTAGACCCAGCCAAGATGAACCGCGGTATCATGTTATCGCGTGGAGTGCCAGACGTAGGGGAACTGGTAGACAGTGCACTGTGAGTAATAGATATAAGTTGAACATAGCAACAACTGTGGATAGTTTTTTATACAAACGATGTGTCCAGTATTTATTATTTATTATTTATTTCTTGGGTAGATCTATCGTATCTGACTGTTTTTTCTTCAAATCATGATGACTTTAATATCTCTAGCAGTGCTTTCTTGCGTCTACAGGGTACCACGACGTTTACTTTCTCACATATGTTCAAAAGTTTCGAGGTTAGTTACAACCAATCTTGCTCAAAGCTTTGTTGTTGATTTTACAGGGGAATTTGTTCAACGGACAAACAAGTTAAACACCTTATTCAAACTCTAATATCACCTCTGGCAGACGGGTATGCAGAACTTTACAGGAAGCAGAAAAATTTTGCAACGTTGAAGAAATGCGGCAAAGAAGAATTTTTTGGACTTCGTGACTTTTACAGGTGTGAAATTACAGACGTACTTGTAGTTCTTTTTTCTTTGTTTGTTGTTTGATTTTGTTGCCAAATTGTTTTTTTGCCTTTAATGTAAGCCTTATCAAAATGGTGTACGCCATTGCTGCCAAGTCAAGGCAAAGACCACGCTGGAATCAATTGGAACACGCCATCAGGAGGAACTTTGGTGGGCTTGTTGAAGGAGAGCCAGTGGAAACCTTCAAACGACACTTTCCGGTTACAGATGTGAGTAGATATTTTAAAGAAAATGCGAACAAACTGAAAGACAACGGGTAGTGTTTAATTTCCATAGCTATTATGAAAGGTACTAGTTCTTGGGTAGAAACCCCGTTAAAATATACCGAAGTCAGTGACCTATTTTTCATGCAAGAAACGTTTCTAGCATACTACGAGCAAGACATCGAAGAGCAGAGGAATATCTCGTAATCCATCTCCATCCTGCCACTTTATTATATTTTCAGTTGAAGGTAAAGTCGCACACGAGCCACATGTAGCATGAAGCAAGTAGGAATATTGTGGCGCTATGGTTACCAGCCTTCGAGCTGATCTAGTTACCCTGTTTAATTTAAGTTGTCGCCGGTACCCATTTATACACCTGGGTGTAGAAAGAGAATGTGGAGTAAAGTTTCTTGTCTATGAAACAGCACGACGGCCGAGACCAGGCTTCCAACCACCGATCTTCAGATCTTCGCGCCTCCCAAGACTAATTTTAAACAAATTTGAACCATTATTTTTTGTTTCCAATATGTCATCAAATATGTCTAATGGCTTAATGAAAATATAATGTATCCTTACAGTGGTCATTGGTCAATCTGACTCGTCTAGCTATAATGTACATTTTTCGTCTCCGTTTGCTTATTAGGAAGACGAAGAAACAGAAACGTCTACAACGATAAGGCTAATCGAGGCAAGTCTTGGAAGGGAAGATGTGGCTGACCGAACAAATTTCAGGTAATTTCCCCAACAATCTTTCTTCTTGAGGAAGGAGGGAGGCCAACGCTTGAAACACCTATCATTTCAAAAGGCTTAGCACTTGGAAGTCAAGCAATTATCTTGTTGCATTAATGAAGATTTTTCACGAATATCTTCTACCTTCAAGTACCAAAAGAAGATATCCCATCCATATCAGATGAATGACACTTGACTACCTGCCTTTTAAAAAGGCAAGAGAATAACACTCTGGATGTAGTAAAACAGTTAATAAGAACGATATATACGTGTTTCATTTGTTTCAGTGAGAACCGCTACCTGTTGATCCTGACGGAAAATTACGCCGCTTTAAGAATCATGCAGCAGCATCTGTTAAAGACCTCAGATGATGCAGTGGTGATCTTTGGAAGTAGCTTTCCAAACGACCAGGAATACACTCAGGTTAAAACGAGCAACCGCCTCGCAGTTTAATTTAATTCAATCAGGCTCTAGCAATTGCAAGAATATTTGGTTTTATCTTCTGAGTTGATAAACAGGAAATTGGCCGGCAAAAAGAGATTCAAAAGTTGACGTTTCGAGCGCTAGCCCTTTTTCAGAGCGAATCGCTCAGGCGTCTGCTTTTGAATATTGTTAGGTTGGCCAATTTACCTTGTTAAATTGATCGATCGAGCGCCAGCCCTTTTTCAGAGCGAATCGCTCAGGCGTCTGCTTTTGAATATTGTTAGGTGGGCCAATTTACCTTGTTAACTCGGTCGATCAAACCAAATTTGGTGTTTCATCTCTATCGACGCAGCACCACAGTTTATTTAGAACTTAAACCCATTTATCCATCTGTCAGTTAAAGACCTCAGATGATGCAGTGGTGATCTTTGGAAGTAGCTTTCCAAACGACCAGGAATACACTCAGGTTAAAACGAGCAACCGCCTCGCAGTTTAATTTAATTCAATCAGGCTCTAGCAATTGCAAGAATATTTGGTTTTATCTTCTGAGTTGATAAACAGGAAATTGGCCGGCAAAAAGAGATTCAAAAGTTGACGTTTCGAGCGCTAGCCCTTTTTCAGAGCGAACCGCTCAGGCGTCTGCTTTTGAATATTGTTAGGTTGGCCAATTTACCTTGTTAAATTGATCGATCGAGCGCCAGCCCTTTTTCAGAGCGAATCGCTCAGGCGTCTGCTTTTGAATATTGTTAGGTGGGCCAATTTACCTTGTTAACTCGGTCGATCAAACCAAATTTGGTGTTTCATCTCTATCGACGCAGCACCACAGTTTATTTAGAACTTAAACCTATTTATCCATCTGGCAGTTGCAGTTGTTCTGTTCGTTTACAGGATTAATAAGTTCCATTCTAAACCGAATTTTATTTACGAATTTATTCAGATCTGTCGGAACATCAACAGGATCAAAGTTTGCATGGAGACTGGGCGAACAGTGATTTTATTGAACTTGGAAAGTCTCTACGAAAGTCTGTATGACGCTCTTAATCAGGTATGCCTTGATATAATTTTCTTTTGTTTTTCTCTTACTGCAGAGTTGATTCGTCTGATTTTGTTTACGTTCAACTCTCAACTAGGCAGCGAAACATTCCAATCATTGCCCTTCTAAATTTAAATTTTAGAGGCCTACTGTAGCTAAATACTCTTTAGCCGTGGATTGCCCCCATGGAAAGAACACATAGTCATTATAACTGGGTTAGTAAAGATTGGCGTTTGAATGCTAGCCCATACGACTGGAAGATAAAAGAGCATCTAGAGTTTAAGCATGTTTATGCGTGTTTTGTTTTTCAGTACTATGTGTACTTTGGAGGACAAAAGTATGTGGATCTTGGGCTAGGTACTCACCGTGTCAAATGCCGTGTCCATAATGATTTCAAGTAAGATAAATGTGATTACTTAACAAATTTATATCTGTAAGAGGAAAGGCGCATAAAAAATAACTTCAATTTATTGTTTACAATAACAAAAAGCCAAAACTGATTTTCAAACAAAGGGATGCAAAAGCCACAGAACCTGAATTTCGTTACTTTTTGTCGCTATGCAAGGAGAATCACGGGCTCGCAAATTTCAAGTATAAGTAGAAAAGTAGAATAAGTGAGCAATATAAGTTTAAGTTGCAATTTCGAAACTAACCTTTATTCTAGTTGAAATTGTTCTCAAAATAATTCAATGAAACACAGTTTGGTTCATCTCCGGTTAAGCTTATTTCACCGATAACACTAAATTCCAGTTCAATTGCATCGTCAATTTTCAGATCTCCAACTTTGCGCTCCGTATTTTTTAACCGTTTGCACTCTTATTATGAGTCAATCAGTAGTTGCAATATTATTCCTTCTGTATATCCCCAAAATACTAATTTCCCATATTTTTCTGGAATCCAAATTTATAACCGAGTGTTTCCAAAACCTGATTAAAACCGTTATATTGATTTCCGTCATTTATTCCAATTTGCATTGAAGCGAGATTTTTATATCATAAGAAATAAAGGGAATCCTGTGGGTACTTCGTTAAAATTTATGAAAATAAAAAATATTCTTCAAAATAAATAACCTAAATAAAATAAATCAAATTTACGAAAATTACTAACATATAAAATATCATGGCTCGTTCGCTTCGCTCACTCGCGGGCGGATTCGAGAAAAATATGGGAAATTAGTATTTTGGGGATATACAGAAGTAATAATATTGCAACTACTATTTTTTTTTAATTTTTGAATCTATATGCAAATAAGTTTGTATTGACTATAATGAATATTTAATGATTTTACAGAATATTCTAGAAGGGTTTTTTTCCACAAAATACTATTATTAGATTTTGATAAATCTATGCATGTGATTGCGGTTTTTTAACAATGATTTATCACGTGAAAAACAAAAGATTACATTCCATGTTTCACTAGCAACGGAGAAAACTGAAAATGGACTTCAAATTTAGTTTTCAAGTACTGCATTGCTAGTGAAATGTGGAATGCAACCTTTTGTTTTACACGTGAATACTCATTGTTTTTTCTCATTAAAATTAATGATTCACATGTACTACTAATAAAAAAACCAAAGAAAGAAGCTTGCTTTATTTATTTACTATGAGCTATAATATGGAGAGTGAGTATGAATATGATGATTTTGACTTGATTTTAAGTCCATCAACCAACCAATTTCAAGTACAACCACTACAACCTGTGGAAAATATCAATGATGTTTTGACAAGAGTTTCACATCAGGATTTGTTACCAAAGGAAGATGTGAGAAAAGAATTGAATAAGACCAAGAGTGAAAGAAAAAAGCTTGTGAAGCAGTTCAACAGAGCCAATAAAGCTATTGAGTTTTGGATTTCAAAACGAAAGTTCATAGAGCAACAACTTAACGTTAACAGTAAAGAGATTGAAAGGTTTCGTGGAAGTATGATTGCAGACTGTTTGAGTGAATCCTAAGAAGAACTTTGGTATATAAGCGGAACATTTATAATTTCATTCTTGTTTTGGAATGAAATTAATCTTATTCATAACACCATCTTTTCCATATTGTCGTTTAATTTTTTGTTCCATGTTCTCCTTTGGGAGGAGTCGTTCTGATGAGGTTTGATATTAACCGAAACGACTCTTCATGAATTTAAACACGTCAGACAGTAAGTTTTGGATTATATTGATTTTTTTGTCTGTAGGAAATGTAAATATTGATTTTAGTAGATATAGAAAAAATTAAGGCTTAAAAAATAATGTAATCATTTAATAAAAAGGATGCTTCCAAAGATTTAAATAACTTATCATATGATGAACTTATGAAAATAGCTAAAAATGAAACTAAAGAAAATAGAAAAATTAAAGAAAAACGAAAGAGACAAAAATTGATTGAATATATTAAAAATAAAAGAGAAGAAAATGATAAATTAAAAAAGAAATCAATAAAACCAAAGTCAAAGTCAAAGTCAAAGCTAAAAGTAAAACAAAAACCAAAGAAAATTAAAACATTTTATGATTTTTTCAAGAATGTATTAAAAATAAAAAGATTCCGAGGATACTCCGAAATATTTAAGAAAAGCTCTTGAAAGAGCAATAAAAGAATATCAAGTGGGAATCACACTAGAAAAGTCAGCTTTTGAAAATTTTGCTGAAAAGTATGTTATTGAGGGAAAACCAAATAAAGGAAAAAAGGAAAAAGCAACACAAATAAAAGATTTTCTTAGAAATCATAGAAATATTAAAGTTAGAATTATAATGGTTTGAAAATAAAAAAAATTGTAAATAATGTAGAAATTTGTTGTGATTGTGGTCTTCAAATTCAAAGAGTATTAAATCATATTGATATATCTGATTGGGAAAGATGTTCTTATAGAAGAAAATCAGTATATCAGAGAAAGTATTATTTTGAGAAAAAGATTGATGAAGTACGAAAAAAGATTGATCTAACAAGTTCTGATATTTCAAAGATTAATGAAATACTTTTTAAAATTGATGTTAGAACCATCAAGAAAGCAAACGAAAAGTATAAAAGAAAAAGAATTATTAATATTATTTTTATTTTCCAAAAGATTTTAGTTATTCTAGGTTATAAAAATATTGATGAATTATTACCACTAAAAATTTCAGAAAAAACAGAATATTTTTTATAATATGTGGTGGGATTTTGTAACAAAAAGAAATTAAAATTAAAAAAAAAAGAAATTATATTTTCTTTAAAATAAAATGTTAACTTTGAAAGAACTTAAGCGAAGAAGTTTAAAAAAAGATATTTTTAAACTTCATGAAGATTCAAGAAAATTTGAAGCATTATTATTATTTCTTTGTTATGGTGGTGATTCAGATTGTGAAATGTTTGAAGAAACATATAATGATTTAAAAAAAGTCAAAAATTTTGAATCTTTTCATAAAGATGTAAAATATTATCGAGAAAAATTTGATGTGGTATAATTTAAATAATTTTAATACTTAATAAGTATTAAAATCTGACCCAATCTATGATTTATATTTTTTATTATATTTTTTTCAATCTTTGATGAAGTGGTTGTCAAATCAATCATTTCTTGATCCAAAAGTTTCATTTCAGATATAAATTTTTGATAATCAAACTCACCACCTCTCATTGCAGTTCGTAAATTAGTCAATACTTTTTCATAAGTTGTAAATCCAAATTTAACCATATCTAATTTACCTTAGTTTGTAATTTTTCATTTCATGATATGTTTTTAATATTATTCCAGCTCCAGTTAGTACACTTAAAATAATAGGGTTTAAGGTTATTCCACCTGTGATTACACCAACTGAAGCTAGTAAAACAGATAAAATATTTATTATATAATTTATTTTTTGTATTTTCTTTGACTTTTTTTATCTATCCATGTTTTTTATGGTAAAAAGAATATAAATCTTTTAATTGTTGAATTTTCTCAGGGTTTAAAATTGAAGTGATATGATTGAATTCGAATATATCTTTTTGTTCTTTTTTATTTCTTAATGATTTCATTCTTTTGATTGACATTTTATTTATAATGTTTATAATAATATTTAATACTGAAGAATGACTCAAATGAAATATTATTCAAATTCACATTAAAAATTCATCTTTTTTAACTATCATACTTAAATCTTTATTTTCTGGTACTATAAAATTTAAATTACTAAATGTTTGTATAGCCCAATTATGATTTGAAATTAATGCTTTTGATGTTGAAGTTAATAAATCATCATTGGGATATGATATTATTATTTTAATGAAATTATCATCAGAAATAGAAAGAGTAGGATATATAATCATTTTTAATTCATATAATATAGAGTTTTTTTTCATTATTGAAAGAACTTGAGTTATGAAAGAACAATCAACTTCATCTTTTGATTTATCAAAATGAGCTGGAATTGTAAAGTAGTATTTCAAATTTAATAAATTATTGATTTTAGTTTCAAATTGATTTATTTTACTGTGATTAATAATATCATGATTATTCATATTAATATCCGTCTGCATTACCATTTTACCATTTTCAAAAATATAAGGTGCATCATACACACTTGAATCAACATCTGCTACAAAATTTGAAACACCATAAATAATAAGTTTTGATAATGCTTTTGATGATGAATGATCTTCATCATATTTTAAATCCACCATTATATACTCAGGTGGTGTAATCTTCCATTTATGCATATGAATGATTGATCTTGTATAATTAGAAAATTGTTTTGTTGATTGTTGATTGATATTTAAACTTGTACTTACAACATTAACACTAACATTATTCATTGTACCTGGAAAGAATTCAATACAAATAGTGTATTCACCTTCAAGTAATTTATACATATTGAATCCTAATCTACCAGAGTAATTATTTCCATTTCAAGAAAATGCTAAATCATATGCTTTTTTATTGAATAAATGTGGTGAATTTGGAAAATCATTGATTCCTAATACTCTAATTTTATAATTATCCTCACTACTCGATTCATTAACATCTTCCATTAAATACCTGAATTCATCTTTTGAATGGGAAGTGGAAGAGATATGAGATTTATTGACATAATCTTTATAATCATTCGTTAATCGTGTATACAAGTTAGTATTAGAATTATTGATTTCAATATTGAAAAATGAAACATTTACTGCAGTAGTTGCTAGATTAATATTTTTTTACCACCCATATTAAGATCTTTTCCAGAAGGATTGCTTAATTTTCTAGTGTTTAAAATACTAATCGTTTGGTTAAGCTCATTTGCTTCTTTATCAACATATCCTTTGTTAGTACCTTGATCTGCTACTGTTGGATCTTTTACATTATAAATGTATTATTTCCCTTATCTAAGCCATTTTCCATTGGAAACATTTCTTTACGAGATAAGAAGATATTCTTAACATCATTATAAGATACAAGATTGTTATAATTTGCTCCTAAATCTCTGTAAGTCTGTTGTTTTGATTGGACAACATTGAAAAGTTCTTTCAAATCAAAACTTTTAGTAACTTCATGTGTATGAGCAGGAACATTAGAATGATACTTTTTCGGAGTTATGATTTTTACAGCTGAAAGATCATTATTTTAATCTGTATCCAAATCAGTAATTAGTTTTCTATCCATTTTAATTTCACCAGGAAGAATTACATTATTCCCTCTTAAATCAAGATCTCCAGTCATATGACTGGAACCATCAACAAGAATAACATCAGTAGGATTAGGTTTTGTTGATAATCCAGTTTCAAATTGATGTTTAGTTATAACATCAGAAGAATTAATACCTTCTCCAACATTTACCAATCGTTTTTGTTCAATATCATAATTATTATCTTTATCTAATTTTAATCCTGATCCTTGACCTACTATAATTTGTTGAGAAATTTCTTTAATATATTCACTGATATTTAAATTTACGAATTTGTTGATTTTATTGAATATTCCAATTTTATTATATATTTAGAGTTTCTCATCAAAGTTTTTAATAACTGATTTTTGTTCTTTGTCTAAGAATAAGAATTCATAAGGATCAAGTTTATTAAAAAGATTTGGATCAATCAAATTTTCTTTTGCAATAAGATTCAAATGGTTTTTATTCACTGGTGGATATAAAATCATATGAGAACAATTTAATCTTAAATTTGAGGGTACATCATCATAACTCTGGCTTAAATATACAGGACTAATTCCATGATGTCGACCATCAGTATAATGATTTGCTATTTTTTTCTTATCGAGTTTGTTGCATCAACAAGATCATCAAATATAACAATTGTTTTATTTCTGGATATTCTGCTGTTTCCATTATATCTTCTGGAAATTATAAAACTTCATATCCAACTTTTTCACTAATTTTATCCATTATTTTTTTAAGGTCTTGTATTTTTTCTTGATTATGATTAGGACCATAGTAGTAAATTTTATCATCGTAAATCAATGGGGTTCTAATCGTATGCATTAGAGTATTTGTTTTTCCACAGCGGGTTTGACCAGTAATAAGCATCCTGAAATCCTCATCTAAGAAATCACATTGTTTTCTAGTCTTTATTTTCTGTTTTGAATCGTAATTTGGGATTTTCATACTTTTTTATTATAATAATACTATATAAAATAAAATAAATTAAATGTTATTTTTACAAATAATTATATAGTTTTATAATAAACTTCGGTAATTGCTTGACATTCTCTGTCTTTGTTATTCTTTGTTATATCTTGGATTCTAGGGTATCTAGAATCCAAGATGGCGGAATGTGCCTGACGAGGCCGAGATTTCAGCGAAATTTATAGCAGTTTTTAAAGCATTTTTATGAAGATATACACATTTTTAAGTTTTTGAAGTGTATTAAGGACGGTGCCACCTAATGGCAAGGTATTTTGCCAGGTTTTTTACTATGCGGGATAAGTAGATCTTAGCAGGGGCTATTGGAATCCAAAGAGAAAATTGGGGGTAACCACGCATTTTTCGGAGATAATTAAGCTTCAATCTGGGAAAAATGCTGGCATCAGCATTTTTCGAAAAAAGGAAAATAAGATCTTTCTTCGCGGATTTCCTTTGAATTCGGCTTTACATACACAAAAGCAACAATAATTCTAAAAATCTCTAAAACACATAACGAATGTTAACATAACAACTACTGTTTATGTGTTTTAAGTTACAAAATCATCACAACGGAGCCATTGTAGGCCCTGACAGCTTTCCTACGTTCGCCAAAAATACAGTCTAAATAACTTTTGCCCACAACAAAAAATTAACTGTGTGCCTAATATGCTTACCACTTCCATTTTATAAGATAAAAAGTAGGGGTCACCATGCGTTTTTACAAGTTATATTTAGATGTTTTCAACTTTTACGGAATCGCTTTCGGGGTCCGCGACATTTTTTTTCTATGCCCTCCCTAGTAAGTTAAATATCGTGCGTGTCTTTTTCGGGGCATGCTGGGATTTCCACTCGATGGCTTACCGTTCAAAACTTTTACTTCGGGTACAATAAAAAGACAAACATTGTAGAATTCAAAGTTAATTCTATTTGTAGCTGTAAGTTACTCTTTTGAGAAACATTTTTCGGGATTTCAAGGTCAAGCAGCACAGTAAAGGAGTAAAAACGCAAAATCGGTTCACTTCCATTGATTCACAGTGGATCTACGGATTGATTATGTTCCTTCGGACACAAGAACTTTACATTGTGTGCATCTTCTTCTAAAACTCATTAATAATTCATGAAGTGACCAACCAATAAATGACGTCAATTTTGGTCAGGTGGATAAGTCTTGATACCCAATGAAACACCAGATGAAAACACGCCGTGTTTTGATATCAAAACACACGTGTGTTTATATCAAAATTACAATAACAAAAGCAAAAATCTCAATACTAATATTTATTGAAATCAACTTACTACTTAACAATACTGATGGCTTTTACATTACTCTTTCTTATCGAAATATTTGGAACCTTTAAATTACAGTAAAACAACTTTTTACTTACAAAGTCAGGTTAAAAATAAACACAAACACTGGTCACTTTTATATGCACCTGCCTACCTTTTGTCCTTATAATCCAAAGGATTAAATGCAGATGCGCCCTTCGCCTCCTCTTAATGCCTCTTTAGACCGCACACGATACCATACAACGTTCGTGGAGGATACCGGCCGCCCTTCTTATTTGCCACCTCCTGGATAAATTTAGCAAGCCAGTAGTTGAGTGATAAAGCATCCATGACCTCCAGATTGTCCTCGACACTACACACGAGGTGAAAGTCGTAATCTTTAAAAACGCTTCCAACTTCCAATTCCGGAAATTTAATTCTTCTGGTGCTTTGCCATTCGCGAAAAATTTCCACCGCCCACTTATCTTTGTATTTCGTATTACTTGGTCTACCTTCACTGACCAATGCACACTCTTCTTCAATAGTTCTTGGAACTCTAAAACGGGAATTAGCTGTGCTTGCATCCATCTCTCACAAGCACATGCGAAAATGACTGACCAAAAAAAAGTGACGACCAGGCCGACTTTGAATAATTTACTTACTAATTTTGTAAACAATACAATACAACAACACAATAATATATTACAACAATAGATACTTTGAGAAGCCATATAAAAAACTCGTGCTTCGGGTTTTATCAGGCGTTCCAAACACCTCGAAACAATAAAAGCACTCGGCCGAAGCGGCCTCGTGCTTTCATCTGTTTCTCGGTGTTTGGAACGCCTGATGAAACCCTCGCACTCGTTGTTGATATATTACTTCCAATCCATTTCCAACTCGAAAACATCAGTGCTTTATCGAGATGACTGGTCGGCTGCCGAAAAACTCTAGATTGGCAGGTTAGTCTTTTTAAGGTTATTTGGAGTGAAAATGTAAGAAATATTTGTCGAAATTTAAAGTGCTTGAGTTTTGTAATTTATTTTCTTATGAAGCTCCTGTAGTTTTCATGGATTCTCTGATAACTTTGGAAAAAATTAGTCGGTACGCTTTAATTAAAAAAAAATCGTGAAATAATTAAACACTTTTTTGCCGAAGTCTACGGCTTTATTTGATCTAAAAAGATAAGATTTCTTTTTAGTTTATCATGGCACGTTTTTCGCCTATCAAAATTTGTTGTAATGCAATGAAGTCGAGAACTGACACGATGCGACTTCGAAAAACATCACTTACCTATAATAGAGAATAAAGGAAATCAATTGTACCTTAATGCACGAATGTGTTTACGAAAGATTACACTAAAGACCATGCTTGCCAACAATCGAGGGAGGGAAAACTTTAATCGGATACTTCTCGGCTGTGGAGCGGCCAGTTTTCTTTAGTTGCTGGCTTCAGCCTTGTTTTTATATCTACATCAATTCTCAAAAGCGGCCTTTTTTAAAACGCTTTGCTCATCTCAATTCTTCTTTTCGACGTTTGTTTGATTTCGGCTGGAACAGTTATTTTTCTGCTTTCTGTTATATACTTTTTATATTCGCAAAAATGGCCACTGGCAAAAGATTTTTGCAGATAAACAAAAATTTCAAACAATGCGAGTTTGGCCGCCAAAACAAAAACTTGTGCTAATTGGAAATAACAACATGCCAGCTTTTCCTTGGATTATATGCCTTGAGGATGCTTGTTTTAAATATATAAAAAAAAACACTAGTCTGGTTTGACTTGAAGTTTTGTTGAAATTTTGAATGGAGAAAAGGAGCCTCTTTGAAAGAAAGGCAAAACGTACGCGTTCTGCTGGTGGCATCGCCAATTTAGCTCAAAATAGATTCATTACCGAAGCTCTGTCGTTTGCAAAATAGAGAAAGAATTTAGCACTTTTAGGCTGCAGAAAGTCTATAAACACATTTTCATAGAATTTTGAGAACCCCATTTATCTTGTAAGTTTAGAAACTGAGCCAGGGAGTTGACAGTTTGACATCAAAAGTGGGCGGAACTTAGCCTTTAACTCGCGCGTTCGCGTTTAAAAAATAACCAGTGTCTCGCGCGACTGTCGCGCAATGCATGCGCAGAACGTATGCGCAATAACAATAGGTGGCACCGTCCTTAATTCCAAAATCGTACGTCAAAAGAATAACAAAGACAGAGAATGTCAAGCAATTACCGAAGTTTATCTAATTCTTTTATCGCTTCGACAAAAGAACTTTCTGAAGTCTTATAATAAAAAGATGAATTCAGAAAATATCAAAAAGTATGCAGATTCAGAATATAAAGGATTTGAAATAGCTAAAGCTGTTACTGAAGTCAAGAATGAAGTGAAAGACAAAGGTAAAGTCCGTGGTATTGCTTTGAGTGAATATTTTAAAACTTTAAGAGAACCATTAAAAGAAACTTGAACAACAGAAAAAGACAGATAAAAAACAGGATGATATGATTAATCAGTTGAAAGAAAATCAACTCGCTTTGACAAGTGGTTTAAATCAATTAACCTTAGCTACTGGAAAAAAATTGATGGGATTAGATGAACCTTCTACATCAAAATCTTTATTAGATACTGACGTTGAAGAAAAAACATCAGACAAACCTTTAACACCAATAGAAAAATATGATTTGGATAAATTTTTAAATAATAAGGAATCAATTGATATATTAAATAAATATGGTTATGAATTACCATCATTTTGTAAAGATATTGAAAATATTAGTGAACAAATTGAAGATGTTGATGAATCAATTAAAGAATTAAAAGTCACACAAAGTATAGCTGATTTTTCAATAGATAAATATAGAAGTAAAGTTGCTAAACCTAAAGCAAAAAATCCTAAAGGCGGTGTCACACAGTCGAGACCTAAACTCACGATCAGCTCACGACCTTCACGATCTAAATTTGTAAAAAATCGCGAAAAGAACGTAGGAAATGTGGCGTCAAAATATAAAAATACCACAAGGTGAAGTCCAACTCACGTTTGTCAAGAGCTATACACGAGTTACAAACGAGCTATACACGATCAACAGACGTGCCGTAACAGAGCAATCCACGTTCATTCGCGTCCTACTCGCGATCTGTTGGCGACCTATCAGTGGGACTGGCGATCAATTAGAGCGGCTCACGAGCGGCTCCCGAGCGTCAAGAGCATTTAAGAGCAGTTGACGACGGTTTGGCGTCCGCTACCCGACGAAGATAGATCGGCTGACTCTCACGATTGTTTTGAGCATGGTCAAAATGTTCGTGAGAGTTTGCCGACTTATCACGTCCTTCAAGACACACTGAAGACCACTTAAGTCCTATATCAGAGCCCGTCAAGTGCTCTAAGACCTCTCGCGAGGGACTCATGATTTTTGTCACTTTTCGCATCGTCAGGTAATCGTGAAGCAAAATCGCGACTGTGTGACACCCGCATAAACCAGAAACTTTAAAAAAATTTAAAGAGTACAATATTTTAAATATTTAAAAAAATAGATTGTCAGTAATCAGAACAAGTCGTGGAATAAAAGGTAAAGGTTTGGGAAAAAGAAGATGTAAACAACCAAGAAGAAATGCTTACAAAATTAAAAATAATCAATATGGTGAATTAATAATTGATGTATCAAAATTATATAAAGATTTAAAACTGAATGCTTATTGTGGTGGTAAATTAGTCTATGAAGCAGATGTTGATAAATCTCTTATAAATTTATTAACAAAAAGATACAATCCTAAAACAAAATATTGAATGAATGTTGTAAGAATCTTTAATGATTTAAACATGCTAAGTAATATGCCACATCATAAATCATCAGGAAAATCTAAAATGATTGGATCAAGTGTTATGTATGATCAAGATCCAAAAGAATGAGTAGATAGATTAAAAGTATTAACTGGTTCTATTATTGCAGGACATAATTCACCTATTATAAAAAATGATATTTCACAAATTAATGATGAATTATTGAGAATAGGTGCTATTGATAAAACATTACATGAAAAAATGTATAATAAATGGGGAAGATCATAGATTTTAATACTTCATTAGCATTAAAATCAATTATATAAAATTTTTTATGCTTTTATAAGTAATTTTCCAGAAGAAGTGTGTAATTCAATTTCTTTTTCATGTAAGACCAATGCGTTAATTGTATAATTTGTTGCATTAGCACCAATCAACTCATATCTAAAAGTTAGTGAAACAACACCATCTTTTACATCTTCTTCTTGATTTCTAAGATCAAAATATAAAATTCCAAAAAGATTTCTGAAATTTGCTCTATCAATTAATGATCCACTAAGGAAATCATTATAAGCTGAAGAATATGACATTAATATTCGTTAAAGTCTTGATTCCTCTTCTGATGTCATTTCCAATTGAGGATAGTATTTGCTGTTATTTATTTCTAATTGTGCTCTACTAAAATATCTATTATTATTACCAATACTGAATGTTTTAAAAGTGAAAATATTATGTTCCTGATTTCCATAACTTGCTGCAGGAACCACCCAAATAAAAACATGTCTTGGTCTTCTAATTCCTGTACTTATACGAAAGTAACTGTTTACTGATGTTGACTGTGATATTTCACTATGTTCTCTTAAATAAGTCCATTTTTTTGGTTTCAAATAATTTTCAAGATACAACTTCATTCCTTCACCATTAAAAATTATTTTTGGACACCACAATCGTAATTTAGTGAGAATAACTTTTGAATCTGGAGCACCAGTATTTCTGAAAATAATATTATTATCATTTTCTAATTTAAATAAAATATTCATTTCGATATTAGGATGAAGATTATTTTTGAAAGCTGCAAAATAACTATATAAATTCAGAGGAATTGAAATGTTTTGAATAGCTCCAGCATCTGTTAAAATTTTCCGTTTACTATAACCTTCATTATATAATGCTTGTGCTGGTCGTGGTTCCGCAGTTCCTGTAGATGAATCTAAATATAAAAATTGATATTTTCCAGTTGTGTCTGCATAACTTTTTGTGTATTTCAAAAGTGATAAAACATTTGATGTTTCATTAGCTCTTGAATTATTATACACAGTTATTCCGTTACATTCCACTTGGATTTCATTAATGAAAGTATTACCATTAGTTGTTGTACAAAAAGTATTAACATTACCAGTACCTGCTGTTATTCCAGCACCATCAGCAGTTTGAACAAGTTTAAAGTCAACATCAAAATAAGCATTATACCAATCAATTGGATTTGCTTCTGATGAATTATCAACTGAAAATCGATAATTATCCTTTGTCTATTATTATTCGCAACATTATCAATCAGTGGTGTTTCCAAGTCATAATAATTATATTCATATCTCTTTACTAAATTTGGGCTTCTAAAATTTCCATTCATTTTATTTGTAGATTATATAAGAAAAACATTTCAAGAATAAGATCATTATAAACATCTTTAACATAAGAATATTTATCATTATTTTTTGTAAAAGTTTTGCAATTTTTTCACCTTTATCTTCTTTTGGTGGATTAACATAATTTATATTTTCTTTTTGTGGTATTACATAATCTTGAATCTCAGGAATAGGTTCTTCTGGTATACTTTCAAGTTTCTTATCTTTCTTTTTTGATTGTTTAGGTTTAGTTTTAAATTTGTCATAAATCTTTTCACCAATTAATTCACCTGTTTTCTCACCAATCGTTTCAGAACCTTTTTCCATTAATTTCTCTGCTGCTTTTAAAGCAAGTGTTTTAGCAGTTTTTCTAGTAAGTTTTGCCCCAAATTTAGAAAATGCATAAAAAATACCTCCACCTTTTGTCTCTGTATCTGTATAATAATCTTCACCGGTATCATAATCTCTTGTTCGTCTTTCCATTTTTATTTATATGAATTATATTTCTGAAAAACCTTTACTTTCACCAATAACAACAGTTAAACTTATATCAATATCACTCAAATCAACTTCTCTATCTTGATCATCTGTAATAGAAAAAGTTACTTGAGAAATTTCATCTGTATTAATTCGATGCCATAAATAACTCATAGGTTGAATTTCAAACGGTAACGATCTTGTTTTTGTATTTGTTGAAAAAGTATATAATACATTTGACCGTTATCTTGAGATAATACTGTCAGACAATAAACTAGTTCTAATATATAAATTATCAATATCATTACTAATATTAGGAAAGTTTTTTCCATATGCACTTTTCTTTAAAACTTTCTCTTCAAATCCTAATAATATTCCAAAATTACCACTATTGGCAAAATCAATGAAATAATTTTAATCAAGAGCAATAAAAACTTTATAAGTGGTAAGATCAAATAATATATTAATACCATAATTTTCTGTATTTCGTATTTTACCAATTATTTATATTTATATTTGATATGTTTTACCTTTATCTTTTGATATTTTCAATTCATTGTTTTGATACTCAGATGTAATATTATGCCAACTAGCAGTCATAGAAAGATGATCTAATGCTAAATAATGTTTAGTATTTGGATTTAATTTCAATTCAGGAGTAAATTTTATTGTAAAATTACCTGGTTTATTTTATGGATTTTTTTGCATCAATACTTTTAAAAACCAATACTCTATTTTGAATCATTTTCTTTATTTAATGTTTTAGATAAAATAATTGTTAATAAAGTTTTCATTGTATTCTTGATCATCAACTCTAAAAACTTTTAAAAGGTTGTGAAAAGAAGACTTTTTAATATTATCAAGAAAATATAAACAGTTATAACCACATCTTATAGAATAAATATCTTGAATTGGATAACCTTTATTGTATACATCTCTCATATTTAATCTTTTTTAATGTTCTATAAGTTCTAACGGTGGTGGAAGTGAAAAAGAATCAAAATAATAAATAATAGGAGGTTTTATATATTCTGCAACCCAATGAGTTCCTTGTCCTATTTTATCATCAAGATTAATTATACAACATCCTGTTTCATGAATATGACCAAGTGAATCTCTAGAATAAATTCCTTTAAAATTTGGTATTTTAAGATATTTAACCCACTCAAGGAGATGAAAATTACTTAAAGACCTATCTTTTAATATTGGTTTCAATTTTTTTTAGTTCCTTTTCCTTGTTGTTCCCATGTTCCAATAAATGGTGGTTGTCTGTATGGCATCATTATTGGTCTTGCACTTACTTGTAATCCTTTTCCTTCTTGTGGCACTTGTAATCCTTATCCTTTTCTTTTTTCTTTTGGAACTTGTAATTCTTTTTCAGAAATTTTTACTACTTTTCTAATTGGTGTTTTTGAAATTTAACATCAGAACCAACACCATTTGTCTTAGCTTTATTAAGTTTATTTATTTGTCTTTTTGTTAACATTAATTCATGTGATCCACTTAAATCATTTTTACCTAATCTTAAAGTAATTGGTGAATTATCTTTATGTGCTATCGTTAATTTTTTTAATTGTCCATCTGATAATTTTACTTTGTATGGAAAATAATTTGTTGACATTCTTTTTACTTAATGAATTATATAAAATTTATGAAAAAAAAATCAAACATATATACTTCCTTTTATCAATCCATTTAATGTTATAATCTTTCTCTTTATTTTCAAAACTAAAATAATTATCTTCAATACTCTTTTATCAGAGTCTATATGAATAAAATTAACATTATCTAATATAGATTCTAACATTTCATTTAAATCTTTTATTTCACTCGCTATAAAGTTTAATCTGTTTTCCATCTCTTTTTTTTATAAATATATAATCTTAATAATAAAATGAAATCTTATTGTGTAAAAGAAAAAAAAACAAACATTGTGTTAAACCAGATGGTTATCAAATTGCTAAAAATGGAAGAAGAATGTATTGGTGTACTTGTGCATCTTGTGGTATCAAAAAATATAGATTTGTTTCAAATGAAGGTGGAACTACTAAAGCTTCATCAAAACCAAAAACAACAAAACCAAAAACAAGAAAATCAATAACTACCAAAAAGAAACAGGGAAACTAGATCATCCCGTACAAGGTGCGGGCGAATTACCATTAATATACGAACTATATTTTTATGGTGGATTAATTGATTTTCATAAAATGATTGGAAAATTACCAAAACCAAAAAGTGGTTGGACTCCAGGTCAATATAAATACATGGGTCCCTATAATCCTTTGAATGAACAATTAACATATAATCCTGAAACAGGTGAAGTTTTAAAGTGATACGTTAAACCATATAATAAAGTAAATAAAATTGCTGCTTATCATGACATTTGTTATGATATGGGGAAAAATAAACATGAATGTGATAAAGAAATGGTTAAATCTTTAGATCAGATTCCATACGGTGAAATGCCAAAATGGGGTCAAACAGCGAGATTTATTATAAATACTAAAGAGAAACTTGGTTTAGGTTTACCTAAGAAGTCAAAAAACGTAAAACGGCGTTGAGTAATAGTGATTGGGCTCATCATTTAGCCGATGAATTACATGCACCAATCACAAGAAAGTTTTCAAAGAGAATTGTAATATCAAATGGGATTGATGAAATCTGGGCTGCTGATTTGGTTGAAATGTAAAAGTTTAGTAAATGGAACAAAGGAATAAAATATTTACTAATGGTAATTGATATTTTTAGCAAGTATGGATGGATTGAACCTTTGAAAAACAAAAAGACTGAAACAGTTAGTAAAGCATTTGATGATATATTCAAAAAAAGTAAACGTTCACCAAAAATGCTTTGGACAGACAAAGGTTCTGAATTTATTAGTAAACATTTTAAGGATTTTCTTAGAAAAAATGAAATTAAATTATATCATACTGAGAATGAAGAAAAATCAAGTATTGTTGAAAGATGGAATAAAACAATTAAAAATAGAATATTTAAGATGTTTAGTTTAAATAACAATACTGTTTACTTGATAAATTAGTTAATGATTATAATAAAACAAGACATTCTAGTCTAAAAATGACTCCATTTAAAGCGAGTAAAAAAGAAAATGAAGAAAACGTTTATACTAATTTATATTCGGATGTGATTTACTTGAAACCAGGAAAGGTAAAATTTAAGATTGGAGATAAAGTTCGTATATCAAAATATAAAAGACCTGTATTTGATAAAGGATATACTCCAAACTAGGCAGAAGAAGTATTCGTAGTTAATGAAATTTTAAATACAAAACCTATTACATATAAAATTGTTCATTTGATGGGGAAGAAGTAAAAGGATCTTTTTATGAACAAGAATTACAAAAATCAAAACAAGAAACATTTAGAATTGAGAAAGTATTGAAACGAGATAATAAGAAAAAGTTAGTTTTAGTTAAATGGAGTGGATATCCTAATAAATTTAATTCGTGGATTCCTTTTAGTGATTTAGTAGATTTTTAATACTATTTTAGTATTAAAAATTGGTTTAAGCGAGATAAAAAAAGCCCTATAAAAGGGCTAATTTATATTAAAAATAATGCATATATTAAATTTTAAAATTATATAAGTAATAAATCTTGTGATTCATCATCACTTTCTTCATCTTCACTATCTTTTATTGTTAATATTGGTTCTCTTGGTTTTAATGGTTTAACATAAACTTCATAAACTTTTATTTGGATTGAAATTACTAATTTACTGATATAAATATTTTCAATTAATAAAGCTAATTTTACTTTACAATATTGATTAAGGCAATCAATGGATCAACATTTTTATTTCCTTTTGATCTAAATATAGATAAAATTTTATTAGATTTTTCTGAGTATATAAGTTTTGCATATAAAACTGGTGAAGCAGTTTCATCTTTCTTTTTCTTCTTTTTACCTTTTTTATCAGTATATTCTATTTGTTTATAATACAAAGATGAATTTAATTGCTGAGCATTTTGAACATTAATTGTTTCTTCAAGATGATTAAAACAAAGATCTGTAATATTTAATATAGCTTGATAAAAATTATTTTCTTCTTCTGTTGGATTTTCTTCTTTTGACCATAAACAAACTGGAAGAGAATAACCGACTAATTTATTAGATTCTTGATTCTTTCTCTCAGATACACCAAAACTAAAAAGTCATGGTGATTCAATAACAAGAGGACTTTTTTTATTATCTGGATCTTTTGTTTCAATTTTAATTCTATGATATTTCATTTTAATATTCTTGACTTTATATTCTTTTGGTTCGTGGAAAATAAGATTTGCTTTGGAAATGTTTTCGAGTTTTGTCAATTGCATCTTTTATATTATGTAAATATTATTTTTTTAAATTTTAATTTGTTTTAATCACAATAGCCTATTACCCATTTTCCTTTTCTTTTATCGTATTTTAAAGTATTACAATCAGGATTAGTATCATCTGAAGGACGAGTCCAAAATTTTTTTGATGTAATTCCATGATCACTTCCAAATGCTGATTTTAAAATATCTCCTGACCAATACTTATCAAATACTGGTTCTGTTGATGGAATTACTTTTTTTGTAATAGTTTCAGCTACTCTTGCTACTTTTAATGAAACATCTAAAACCCCTTTTCCAGATGATTCTTTTACAAAAGTAGTTTTTGTTATACCACAATTCACATATTTACATTTTAACGTCAATCTTCCATTTTTAGCTCTTTCATATTTTTCACTATTTGGTACACATTCTGATTTCTTTTTTTCTTTTAAACACTAAGTTTTCATTTTATTATTAATTTAGATAAGAAAAAAACAAAAAATAGATTTTTTACATTGTTTTTTAAATTCTTATATATTCACATACTCTTTCTTCCTTAAACATTTAAATATTATTAAATTAGATATAAAAATCGAGATAAAAAAGCCTTGAATCATAATGAAACAAGGCTAATACTTTTTAAATCTTAAAATAATACTATTTTCTTTATTCATCACTTTCATATTCATCAATTTCTTATTCATCTTTATAAATCAATTTTGATCTAAATTTATCAATTAATTCTTGAATATCTTTAAATATTTCATCCTCATTAATTAAACTAATTTTTTCATTAAATCCATCACCATCATATAAAATATTTTTACCATTAAAATCTTTACCATAAAGATAATATAATTAAAAAATATAATGAAAAATACAAGAGACATAAGTATTACAATCAGCTACATCATCATATTCATCAACTTTTTCATAATAAATTTTATCAATTCTGTTAATATCACCTTTTTTCATGATAATTCACTTTATTTCTTATGGAAATTAACTTCTTATTTTTTCATTTTCTAATTTATTAAATTCCTCTTCATTTTTTCCTTTTTTATTCTTAACTTTTTCTAAACAAAAAATTATTGTATCTTCACTAAGTTTATTGTTATTTATTTTTATTTTACTTTCATCTTTCTTTAGTAACTTTAAAACTTTATCATAATTTTTCAATTTTAATTCTATTTTATATTGTGATCTTCTTATTGTAAAATACTCTTTAACATGTTTATATAAATAAGTAAATTGAATATGTATAAAAAACATTCTATAAAATTCAATTCTATCAGAAAATTTCACACCTAAATAAATATAATTTTTGTTAATTCGATTAGAACTTATATTGCGTTGGCTTTGCATCTCCATATCTTTTATCGATATCTTTATTTCTTTAAACCTTTTTGTTATTTCAATTTTTTTCTTTATCTACTAAAATCAATATTTACATTTCCTACAGACAAAAAATTAATTAAATCCATAACTTACTGTCTGACGTGTATAAATTCATGAAGAGTCGTTTCGGTTAATATCAAACCTCATCAGAACGACTAGCTGATTAACAGCAAACGTTTACGACTCCTCCCAAAGGAGAAGAAGGAACAAAAAATTAAACGACAATATGAAAAAGAGAGTGTTATGAATAAGAGAGATTAATTTAATTCCAAAACAAGAATGAAATTATAAATGTTCCGCTTATATACCAAAGCTCTTCTTAGGATTCACTCAAACTGTCTGCAATCATACTTCCACGAAGCCTTTCAATCTCTTAACTGTTAACGTTAAGTTGTTGCTCTATGAACTTTCGTTTTGAAATCCAAAACTCAATAGCTTTATTGGCTCTGTTGAACTGCTTTATAAGCTTTTTTCTTTCACTCTTGGTCTTATTCCATTCTTTTCTCACATCTTCCTTTGGTAACAAATCCTGATGTAAAACTCTTGTCAAAAAAGCATTGATATTTTCCACAGGTTGTAGTGGTTGTACTTGAAATTGGTTGGTTGATGGACTTAAAATCAAGTCAAAATCATCATGTTCATACTCACTCTCCATATTATAGCTCATAGTAAATAAATAAAGCAAGCTTTTTTCTTGGTTTTTTTTTATTAGCAGTACATGTGAATCATTAATTTTAATGAGAAAAACAATGAGTATTCACGTGTAAAACAAAAAGTTGCATTCCAGATTTCACTAGCAACGCAGTACTTGAAAACTAAAGTTGAAATCCATTTTCAGTTTTCTCCGTTGCTAGTGAAATATGGAATGTAATCTTTTGTTTTACACGTGATCAATCATTGTTAAAAAACCGCAATCACATGTATAGATTTATCAAAATCTAATAATAGTGTTTTGTGGGAAAAACCCCTTCTAGAATATTCTGTAAAATCATTAAATATTCATTATAGTCAAAACAAACTTATTTGCATATAGATTCAAAAATTAAAAAAAAAATAGTAGTTGTAATATTATTACTTCTGTATATCCCAAAATACTAATTTCCCATACTTTTCTAGAATCCGCCCGCGAGTGAGCGAAGCAAACGAGCCATGATATTTTGTATGTTAGTAATTTTCAAATTTTTATTAATTTTCGTAAATTTTATTTATTTTATTTAGGTTATTTATTTTGAAGAATATTTTTTATTTTTATAAATTTTAACGAAGTACCCACAGGATTCCCTTTATTTCTTATGATATAAAAATCTGGCTTCAATGCAAATTGGAATAAATGACGGAAATCAATATTACGGTTTTAATCAGGTTTTGGAAACACTCGGTTATAAATTTGCATGACGGTGGATTCCAAAAAAAAATATGGGAAATTAGTATTTTGGCGATATACAGAAGGAATAATATTACAACTTCAATCAGCGCATAATTGTTAAACCTTATTTCGACGTTTTAAATGAAGCCCTAATTTTAAAATGGTTTAGTATATCAGCGGAAACCTTAAAAGAGGGAGAGTCGTCTATATTTTGGTCTTACTAGGTGTGATCAGATTCACCTTACTTCGTTTAGCTTACTGGAATCTTTTTCTTCGCGACCAATATCTTTCTTGGGCTGCTTATTATATCACTCCTCCGTGCATTTAGTTCATACAAATGTTTTTTTAAGTGAAATCCATATCTTTCTTCTTAAGGCTTATAGTGATTGCTGAAAAGGACGTTGTTTACAACAATTTTCCCATTCCTCTGATAAACCGTCTGGAGAAACACTTCCTTGTGACATCAACAAGTCTGACTACAGACCAGATGGAGTTGGTTGAGAAACTGCGTAACTGGGCTGATGACTTTGCTGAAGTTTCGGGGTCAAGGAAGCGTACTAGGTAAGAAGAACGTATTCAGGTAAACATTTTTAGCTTTTTGCACATACAAACTTGATCTTGTCACATATGGTAGTCATTTTTATGTCGGACGTAAGTTTGAGTTAGTTAGCCGTTGGCGGTTGATTTTCATTTGATAAATTATCTATTCTCTCAGGCTTCAAATTTATTGAATATTTAAATAGGTAGCTCAATCCACCAGCAGATAAAAAGAAATCTTTAAATCTGCTTGGTCTTGGTCTTTACAATAAAGATTACATAAGTAATCTTTAGAGTTTTATGTTTTGTGTGTGACGATTGATTAGTGAAACACAACACTGTTTCATTTAAAGCGACGTCGGAGGTCTTGGGTCAGAGGTGAAGTCATTAGCCACGGTTTATACTTTTCGCGATTAAGCACTTGCTCTCTTTGATCCGTTAATCTAGGGATTTCACCATTGGAGACGCTTTTGTCGGATATCATGAGGACACTATTCCTTCCATCGTGATGCAAGTTTGTAATGAACATGCAGAAGAGGATGTTGCTTTATCCGATGAACCAGAGGAACTTTGGGAAAATAAAGTAAGAGCAGTCCATTAATAGCCCATTTCCGAGTTGCTCTTAGCCTCCTTTTCAAACCGAGGCCAAGTGCAAAACCATAAGTTTTATTTGCATTTGTGTAAGTTTTATTTGCATGTGAAAGAAAACTCATTTTCATATGAATGGTTTTGCACTTGGCCTCGGTTTGAAAAGGAGGCTAAGAGCAATTCGGAAATGGGCTATTACACACTGTAGCTCGCTAAAGATTATTATAATCAGGGGCACCCAACGAACAATCTTTGGTAAAATGTATTATTTTACTCAAATAGATTAAAATAAATGATATAATAGCATTTCCAGGTGTTCTTCTACGTTGCTGGGAAAAAATATTTATTTTATACATACTGAGATTTTCTGATAGAATTTCGCGCGTGAAAACCCCGTTCGGGAATTTTCGCAGCCAATCAGAATGGCGAAACGACCTTCTCACACGTAAGAAAAGCGTTTCGACCAATCCCAAAGCACCTGTCAAAACATATCAATATTTTCAAAGACGCTTGTACTGTCGCTGGCGCTAGCGTTTTCATTCACAAAAATATTTGCTTGAACTTTTAATTCTTTATTCAAAACTCAAGAGATGACTGAAAGTTCCGATTTATGTCCTTGGACAAACCAATTGAAGAATACATTCAAGAGCAGGAAAACAAAACACTCGAGCGAAAACGCGTATTCTTAAAAGAGAAGAGCGAAACAACAACAAGAAATTCAACCAGAAGAACTCAACAAGTACGTATGCGAATTTATTTTAAGTGTTAAAAGAAAAGACGGCGAAGACTACGAGACTTCAAGCCTTCGAGGATTGATTTCAAGTTTCAACCCGCATTTGAAGAAAGTAAATACCCTGTGAGCATTATTGAAGACAACGCGTTTGAAAAAGCAAGAAAATGTCTGGAAGCTCGAAGCAAACAACTGAAAAAAGAAGGCAAAGGAAACAAACCAAATGCAGCGAAGCTTTAAGCGACGAGGAGGTGAACATTCTTTATGATTTCCGATCGATTCTGTACAATTTTTAATTGTTATTGTATTCTCACTACTTGATTGTTTGAGACTCTGCCGGTCAAAGTAATTTATTCCAGAGCTGTTTATTTTCGAGACAAAAATAAATAAAACATACCTTGGCACAAAATCTCAGTATGTATAAAATAAACAAATTACAGGATGGGCAGTGCTTTGTACGTCATTTACGCACTCGTTGGTTTGTATCAGAAATCTCACTCGTTCGATTTCTGATACATCACCAACTCGTGCGGAAAAGGCCGTACGCGCGCACTGCCCATGAAGTAATCTATATATTATATGTTCCTTTTTCCCAGCATAACACATAGGGAAATTCCCAGCCAGCTGGATAAAAAATGTCTGTTTCCCAGCTAGCAATTAAAAATTATGAATAAATGAAAAAAGAAAAACAACAACAAAAAAAAAAACAACAATAATAATAATAAGTTACCAAAAGGAGCTTGGGAACTAATAAAACATCAATGGAAAAGTATTTGAAGCTTTTTGTATATTGTTTTATTCGGGTATCTCTAAGTACTACTTAAATGATCTCTAACTTAAATTTGTTACTACGAAGCTGAACCCTTTTAAGCTCCAAAGTGCCTCCGATTTTCTTCGATCCAGTCTCTTTTCGATCTGTTCAAGTTAGCCAGCACAATTTGTTCTTGCGACTCCTTTCTCAAGTCAACCAGGATATTTTGCCAGCCAGCAAGAATTCCCCTGGGGAACAGATAAAGTGAGGAACAGATTCGTTGGGTGCCCCTGTATAATTGCGGCCGAGCTGATGAGTATGCTTTTTGAACCGTTTTTTGGTTTCAAATTGGGAATCGATTTAGGCGTCAAGTTTGAAAACAACATAGGCACGCATTGCGTGGATGAGCTAATTTGAAAATTACCCAAATGATATGAAATGGTGAAAGCAACAAAATAGCGGAAGTAAACTCGCACAAATAACCGCTTGCAGATATACATTTTTGAAATCCTCCGGCCCGCCCCCTATCCTCCCCAAAAATATTGAGATCACGAATTGCGTCCCGTTTCTCGAAACTCCCGATAGCTATCTTATGTGCGCAATGTATTCATTAAAGATTAAAATTTTGTTGGTTTTGAAAGCTAAGCAATAAAATTCTAAATCGACGAAACAAGTCGAGCTGATTTGAGGGCTAAAAAATTCATCACCATTTTATAGATTCTGATTTTAATTAATATAGTTCCGGGCCGAAAAAGTTATGGAGAGTTTCGAGAAATGGGCCCTCTGGCACCAAAACTCCATTTAGGTGGAAAAATGCAAAGTTTGCTTTTGTATTCTAGCCTAAACGGTTAGGAAGGAAAATGGGTGGGAACAAAATCACATGTTTTGGCTAGCTTTTATTCACAGGATTTCCGGAGTTATTTTATGACGAAACTACGACCCCAGTAAAATGAGCAACTTGTTTCAGTAATCAGTGTATTAAATGTCAACCAGAAAAGTCCTGTACAGAAATTAGATGCATCCAAATTGAAGGCTTATTATTTCCTGGAAATTTGTATCTACTCTTGTTTTTAAGTTGTTTTAATTGTTCACAAAAGAACCGTGGACATGGTTCCCTTTGGCCTGGAAGACGCAAATTAATTAAATTAAATTAAATTGTTTTCAACCCCAAACCACAAGTTAATTAAATTAGTGACAGGAAAATTCTTTGAACCACCTGTTTCTGTTTGTCAACCAGAAAAGTCTTTCACAGAAGCTAAACGCATGCAAAATAAATATTGGTAGTCTCCTAGTAAATTGCAACTAATATTATTTAAACAACTGTTTTTATTCTTTACAAAAAAGTCGTGCAAATAGAAACAGAAACTAATTAGATTAAATTGTTTTTAATTCAAAACCACAAGCTAATTGAATTAGTTTCACGAACAATTATCGATGTTTATAATAATGTCTGGAGCCAAACACCTTTTCCTGTAATGTCGACCAGAAAAGTCTTGTTTCCTAGTAAATTGCAACTAATATGTTTTTAAACGGGCGTTTTTTAACGCGCCATATGAATTAATTACATTACGTTTTCTCGAAAACATGTTAAATTCCATCACGTTCCAGTTTTTATAAGGACAAAGTTCAACATTTGCACGTGCGCACAGTGATTGCTCATACAAAATACAGTCGCTACTCGCTTATGGTAATCGCTTGAATCATACAATTAATAACCTACACAATTCATAGAAAGATAAACGTTTTAAATACTGTAAAATGTATATTAATTGCATTACGTTTTCTCTGTTGAACTCCGTGCATCACGGACAAGTTTCTATCAGGACAAAGATCAATATTTTCACGTGCAGACAGCGTGACTGACAAAAAATAACATTTTAAACGGGCTTGAAACACACAATTCATGTTCCGCATCACATTATTCGAAATCCGCTAACCGTTTTTGCAATAAAACTATACTTTCTTACTTCAGTACAAGCTCACCTATTAACGTAACCGCAGTTCACATTTCTTGAACGTCTCATCTCGCGCAGACCATTCTACCATTCATGCATAGAGCACATTGTAGGCGGCATTTTCGAATAAATGTCCTTCATATTGCTATGTTAGCAAGCCAGTCGGGATTAGAGCACAGTTCCCAACCAACAAATTTTCAAAACTTTGCACTTTTAGTGTTTGAGGCAACAATCGCGAAGATTCAAGATGGCTGATTTTCAATTCATTTGAAGGGCCCTTCTTTGACCTTCAGCGAGAATTTGATTGACTGACATAGTACACGCTGTACATACTAGAGGCAATCTGATTGGTGTGACATAACCCAAGACATGCAAACATACATACAAACATCACAAACCAACCTGCGCGCCTGGTAATGAGCTATTTTTTTCAAAATAGCTAAAAAATGTCATGCTTTGGTTTACAAATAGGTAGGAGAAATGTTATATTTTTCTGTAAGAATGGCTCAAGGTCTTAACAGATGGACCGCACACCTCCGCCATAACATTTTCAGGAGAAGTTTTCCTGGGCGTATTCGTAACTTACAAGCACGATAATTTTATAAATATAAAGTCAATACCTTTTGTTTTGCTGTTGAATTTAAATTCATTTTCCTTTGTGTAGGTGGAAGGAAGATGTAAGAATATGCTTATGGAGATGGCTACACCTGATGCAATTGCCCGTCTTCCAGCATCTGCCTTGAAAGGACAGGCTTCTAAAATTTGGCAAACTTATTTTCACGAGCAACAACATTCTAGTTTGGCGGCCTTCATGCGTCATGTACTTAACCTGGACAATTTTGATATTGATAAGCAGAGACAGGAAGGACTGTTCATCCAAGTAAGACTCATAGCTACAGTGTACTTATTCGGCGTTAACTGTTTTTGTTTTGTAGTGCCATTTGGGCTCACGAATGTTTAACAATGTCTCGTTGTTGTTTAGATAACCACTCATTCGCGACTTCTGTCCAACAACGATCTGGCTGATTTGTGCAACCAAACGGATTTCCATCGTTCGACTGTGGATTGCATGACTCTTCAACAGTTTCAGACAGAACAGCAATTTAGATCCTTGGTCAGGTAAGATTCTTGCCTCTCTCTTTGAGTCAAACAGTTCAAAAACAAGAAATACTATTGTATAACCGTACGATATTTCTTTATACATATACTATCGGTCGTCATATCAGCCCCTGACTGAAATAGTTTAGTTTTCCAATATAAAACACCAGTTGATCAATATGTGTTGCACTGGTGTTTGCCTTACATTTTGGCAGATCATTCTTTGAACACCTTGGAGGAGAATGTCGTGGAATTCTGGTGGTGCAGTGTGATTCAGGAGATGACAATTTCAACCTGATTGCGGGTGCAAGGCATATTCTGATGGAAGAACGGAAGAACGCGCCCGAATTGCTTAATCTCTCCACGATCGAAGCAGTTCACATTGCTTTGGTGGTACAACTGCCAAGAATTGCTGGTGGATGCCATAATTTTGTCGGCTTCCAAGGTGGAAAGTGGATATCTACACACATTGACGAACTTCGTCCACCCGAAAAGTACACTCCGTCCATCGAGGACCTCATTGACAGACCAATTAGCGAATTGTTTGGTGGAAATGAAGGACAACCTGACAAGAATGATGGGGCACAAATGTTTGCTGTGAAGCTCCTGCGAAACTGTGTGCAGGCAGCAGCTTGTAGAATCGACGACGAGAGTAGATCTTCTGAACGATCAACCCAAAGGATCGAGCTTCTTTTGCAATTGCTTCCTGAGGACTCTGATGGCCTTGAAGGTTAGTTTAACCAACAACGAAACCAAAATTTGAGTTCTTGTGATTTTTTCCAGTTTCAACATATTAAAATCGTTGTGCTATCTTAAACGTTTATTAAGCATAGTCATAGTTATGCCATTTCTCTCATTTATCTTATGTTTGCTTTTTTAAGACGAGAGGACATTTGCCAGCGTCTTGACGCAAAGAACATACTACCTTCTTAAGAAACGAGAAAGCACTGCTTATAATGCACACGAATGGCTTCATTCGGAAGCTATGTCAGGAACAGGTGTGCAGGAGTGGGGTACCTTTAGAAAGGCTCTTTGGAAAAGAATCTACAACGCGGTTGTTCCCATCCTGGCTGAGATCATCGCTTTTGCAGACAGAGACAGCAATTTGAACTTAATGGAGGGCGGCAGTGCTTGGCTTTCCACGCTGTGGTTGAAGATCCTGGCAAACCCTAACATTTCGGAGCTTAGTTACAGCAAGATGATTTCACCTGTTACAAATTCTGTTCGTGAACGCGTGCAGGTCATTGGATCTGGTGCCGGAGGTCATAGCTTTCAGTGCCTATTTCCTTTTTCGTTCCTTGTCAAGCAACACATGGAAAAAATGCAGAAAGACGCTTTTAGCGTAGCAGGTAATTCCAAACTTGTTATTTTCCGTCACACATGACAAAATTCTCTCTGTACTTGGTAAGCATCGCCTCATGACCTTCTAAACTAAATATACAAATAAAATATTAACTATTTTTGCGTTCGCGCAATCCTAATCTTGCGTTGGGTGTCCTGTGTAGTAGCCGGAAAAACTGGGCGGGAACTGGTATCTACTTTGGCATCTCCCCAAACGTTTTCACATACCTTCTTTTGTGCGAACGCATTTTCCTTATGGTTGATTACTACTAGTTATTCATATAAAAGGCGAGATAAAGACTGCAAGATCTCGCTGCACATGCTTCACGCCTGATCACTGATTCTCTCGGGATTTGTTTTATCGATAATGGCTCATTTGACGACTGGGTTGGTTTTTGCTCACCCACCTTACCCTACGTCGGCTTTCTCCACATTTTCAATCCCACTTTATTCCTTCTAAAAAACATTTCCCTCCCATTTCTTAATAAGCATAAGTGAAGAAGTATCCTTACTATAAATATGAATATAATATTATAACAGCCTTGTTTCTTTAGCCCAGTCTAGTGCTACTGTGCTAAAATCTCTACGAGATTTGATCGACAGCTCAGAATTGGGACCTCTTCTCTGTGAATTGCGCCATAACCACTTCTCCACATTGGCATACCTAACGGATTTTGTCAACATGGTATACAAGTCTTCAAGCGCAAGTGAACACCAGGTTTCTTCAACACTCTTATATCTCTTCGTAACACAGTCGCAGGAAATGTAGTGTTAGGAAGATATTGAAATTATAAACTGAGATTGCAAACTGAATTGCTACATGCAATGAGTCTTGTTTGAGTGTTGGACAAAAGAGGCTGAAACTCAATGAAAAGTAAACCTTTCTTTCAGAGGGGTTATCTTTAATCTGCTAAGAAAGCCTGTGATTCTCCGTTAACAAACAATAGTTTTCTTGTGAGTATATGTGCTACAGTGTCTTAGTGATGTTTGTGTTTTGTTCTTTCAGCTTGTATGCGAAGCCATTCTCTCGTCAGCAAGAGAACTAGGTCTGGAGGAGGATGAAAATGGCGATGAGATGATTGACATAGCGCTTGTTCATGTGGCTAACAGCAGAGTCCAGTCACGATTGAGATGCTTTTCAAAACTTGTTTTATCCCAGCCCGATGTTGTGCCAAAGCTGAAAGAAATATTTCGAGAGAAAGAATCTGAAGTGGTAAGTTAACTGGTTAGACTTTCTCAAAGTCCTCTGTTTTTCATTTTTGGTCTGGTGGTCAACGGGTTTATTCGCGCTCTGCGCTCGGTTTTTCGTGGTACTTGCTTGATTTCCATCCAATTGGTTTCATAATAATTGTTCACCTAGTAAATGTTATATCAAATAGGTCATGCTAATTTTGTTGATGGATGAACTTGTACTTTTCAAACGAAGATTGCCACCAAATATTAACTATTTAGCTCCATTATTGTTGATTGTGTCCTAACCTTAATTGAGTTAGTTTTGGTGCTCTCTCCAGAAACAAACAATGTAATATCAAGAATACTACCAACCAATTATACGCTAAATGCCTTTACTCTGGGAATTTGAAATTCGTCTTTCTTTTATTGTGAAACAGGGCTGATTCTCTGTTTGAATTGAATAAAAAGTTGTGAAATATTTTTGCATCACTGGGTTTTAATATATTAGCTCCTAGATGTCGTTACCTTGCAAGTTTGTCTTGAAGAACTGAATCTATCCGAGGAGGTATTATTGGGCCCAGACTCTCGACGAACGTGGTGTGACAGAGTGCTGTCAATCAGCCCAGCAGTAGAAGACATGATGAGGAAAGAGAGGTTTGGAGCCGTTACAGAGATAGGTTCAAATTATGGAGAGAAAGCCGCGATGCTGCTTAGTCGCTGCAGGTAAACTGACAGGCGCCGCTTTCAAGGGCCATTTTTAGTCGTATTGCTGTTTATATCTAATACACAAAAAAGTGTTAACCAGTCAGACAGATATTCTTTAAAAAGGAAAAAAAGAGGAAACTTGTTTTATAGAATTTATTTTCATTGTAGCTCTGTACCGTCCATTTGCACTTATCCATGGAGGTATAAAACTATGAAAAACATTTGTTTCTTTTTCTTCCTGATTAAGGTCTTAGGAATGCGTTGCCAAACATGTTAAGGTCATCTACATTTCTTAAGCAACAATTTCTCCAAAATACCAACATTTTTCGAGTCATCATTATAATCGAAACCTCTCGTAAGTGACTGCGACTACTTTCAAAACTGGTGATTTGAACTTTTCTATTGTTTTTAACCTCTGTTCAGCGGCCACTCGCCAATATTTCGATGTCATTACATACTCAAATTGAATAATGTGTTGCACTACCATTCCAATCAAGGGGGTGAAATCGCCCAGGGATCTCACTGAAGTGGAAGGCTATTGAATGGCCAAACTAAAGACGTAACACTCTCACATTATAAACCTCCAAGTAGAACTGAAATGAGCAGGTTTCGTATAGACTCATGGCAACTTGTAAATAACATTTTTTGTACCTTTTTTAAGCTCGAAATGTAGCTCGTCTAACAAATGTCGTATGGTGCAGAAAGTAAAAGCAGCGTGCGAAAACTAAAGGCGAACTGCAACTCATCAGGAGTGTCTTTGGGTAAAAGGTAAAGCCAAAAGACTACAAATCTCCCCAATGGAGGGGCAAGTTGCACAAACATTGCACAGTGCAACGCAGCCGTAATGCACTTGAGTTTTTCTGTCTACTAGGTCCATGTGGCAGAGAGCAGGGGCTGTGAGGTTGTTTGTAGAGCATGTCACTCTGTTTAGCGTTCATGACAATGGAGTTAATTCTGAGAGCGTGGCCAAATTGTGGAAGGTACGATGTGTTTACTTCTATCAATTCTGGCCAGACAATTTAAACAGTATTCTGTGAAACATAAGAAGGCGGTTTCTATATAAAAGAAAGAATAACATAAAATAAAGTGATTGACCTCATTCCAACTGTATGGGAGGATTAGTATTAATTGGACAACCACAATGTCATTCAATACATTTGTTATGTGGCTTTTACCTATTCGTCTATGATTGAAGTCTGGTTTCCATTGTAAGTAGCAACAAAGCACGAAAAAAGTGGCTCAAATTCAACAACGATAGGCCAGTATTGTTATCTTTGATCATGTAAGGGCGAAAACGATGAATACTAAAACAATGGCGCATATTACACAAACGACGGAAATTCAAAATTTCCGACTTTTTCACACCTAAGAGCCATTCAGCCCTAGGGGAGCTTAGCTAACGTCTTTTCGCCAGGCCCATTGTCATGTTCCCCATTTGAAAACCAGTCTTCAAGTTCAAATTTTGATTGATTCCAGTTTCTTTTCTTGTTGATTTATATCTCCGTTACTTGGAATTTATAATAGGTTCACCATGATGTAATCAAATTCGGAACAATTTTATTAAAGACCCAATAATGTTTAGACGGGTTTGACAAAACCGCGGTCTGGATCGATTTCAATCTCACCAAGCTGCAACATGGCGTATAGCATACAATGTAAAAAGGCAATTATCTTCTTAAACGGACTTGCTTACAGTATTAGCAGGTTTTGAGTTCCCTAGACCTTGGACACTAACCCATTCTTACACTAACCAAACGAAGGGAAAACACTAATTGTTAAGTTTTTTTTTTTTATTTTTTTCTTAATAAGGCTCTGGGAGACGAGACAGACTTTTCTTCACTGAGGTCTCTACAGACCATAGAGAAATTCCTGATAACTTACGCCGAAGACATTAAGAACAGGTAAAATAGTATAAATGTACGGATAATTGTTTGTTCGAGACAAAGATAATGCAAAGATAAGAGTTAACTGCCTTAGTACCCAACGTCTCATGTAATCTAAATCTTCGCTTTAAGGAGCCCACCGTTGTGTGAGATAACTATTTCGTCACTCATCCTGCTAAATAAGGTGACATTTTTTCCGTTGTTTTTTTTTTTCATACAAGGGACAATAAAAACACTGATTCAGAATTACGTCGTCGTTGCAACGCCTTTTTCATGGAACTGGTGTCGTTGTTTTGCTTTGGTGAATCATGTAAAGATTTGGAAGAAGACGCTCTGTCCCTCCTCATGCGCTATGTTATTGGACGGCAGTCCTCCCAGACCAAGGATTTCTCGCCGTTCCCCGACTATGGAATCGATCCCACGCCAGTCGTGCGTTCTTTTCTTCTTCAGCAGCTACTACGCTCTAGGTAACTGACTTATAAAGATGCTATTTTCTATTACAGTTGACTCTCTCCTTAAAAAGTACCACCATTGGTGCCAAGCTAAGAACGTTGGTCACTGAAGGGAGATGGATGTTAAGGACAAAAACGGAATACAGTGCTTCACTAAAAAGTGTTTCAAACCGGGATTTAGTAAACAGGAAATTAAAGCTGAAAGAAGATGGCCGCTTAGGAGGCTAGAGATTTGCTAAGACAATTCTAAAACGAAAATTACGGAAAAAATATATCAAAGAGTCGTGGAAAGAAAAAAATATATCTGCAAAAGAGTTGACTGTCAGCATTTACAAAAAAGGCAAGTGTATAACCAAAGAATCTTTTCTTAGTATTTTGGTTATCCAGCGTATATCGTTTACGCCGTCGTGATGTTCAAAATAGGAAAAACATGGTCTCAAAGTATTAATGCGATTTAAACAAAATCGATCAGATTGAATGGCTTTGATGTATTTGCAATTGCTTTACCTTAGTGTGTAGTTTATCATGTTTACCACGCTTATCTGGATCTCATAAAGTTTTAGAGATATTTGACAAAAACCAATTTCAACGATATTTGTTTATCGTTGTCACGGTAACGCTGATCGCGCTGAAATTGACATCATTCAAAACTTTCATCCAAGCCCCATAGCTGGTAGAAAATTCTAATCCATTGTTGCAGAGTAAGTCTATCAGTAAGCCTAATGAAAATGATAGGTATGGTCACAAAAAAAAAATACTTCTAGCCACCTTAATTCAACCTTTCTCCTTATAAACGTTATTTTTACACGCCGGGGCCAAACCACGCCTCTGAGCGGTCATTGAAGTGTCACAAATATTTTTCAATATGGCACCCCAAATGCGTGCAAAGGCTTCTGGGTTAAACATTTTGTCTCTTCCCCTCCAGACCAGGGGTGAAAAGTTTTGCCGTGTGAAGACTAGGCAACTCGAGAAGGAAAATGATGGACAATTTCAGATTGTAGAGACAGCAAGTTCTTTTTCGATGCATAAGTTGCTAGGGTTATGGTTGCCGTTTAGGCTTTAGAAGCCATGCTAGGAGTCTTTAAAGATAACAATTTATCTGTCAAACAGGAACGCTAAAGGTGAGTTTTAAGCTCGATTTGTTCGCTGTATGTAGCTTACGATAAAAATATAAAATGATAGGTGTTTAGTTCAATACTTCCTCTGCTGGAAAGTATGATTTTATATCTCAAAGAGCATTAAACAAAAAAATAAATCATTGGTGTTTCAGCATACCATCTGCAGTAACAAGAAAGCGTCGCTTTCCCATTGGGGCTTACCAACCTGCAAAAAAGATGCGCATGCAGATTCAAATAGATCTACAGGCTGCCAAGACCAAAGAGGTTGAGGTCATTCAAACTCTTGTAGAGGAGAAAGAGCAGGAATTGGAGGATCTCACCAAAACGTTAAATACCACCACGAAAGAAGTAGCGAGAAGGAAAAGAAAGGTAAGAGAAACATAATATTCTCAAATAACTTTCAACTCCAAAATGTAAAAATGCTCATATAAAC